>BRDA01068003.1:10342-24595 GCA_036984385.1 Crenuchus spilurus | reverse complement strand
AAAAAAAATGTCTGACGTGCTCTGAAAAACATGTCTCTGCTTATTTAAGCTCTTCTTACAAATATGTAAAAATATATTTATATTTTTGCTATATATATATATATATATATATATATATATATATATATATATATAATTTTTTTAAGTAGTCCCTGTAAGATTTCTGGGATATGTTTAGTTTTGTTTCTAGGATAAAATCTCAGAGTTATATAATTGTTTTTGTGAAATTTTGTTATGCTATATTTGTCATGCTGCCGGCCAGAGCGTTGACTCAAGAGGGTTAATGTGATTTCTTTGGTTAAAGGGTGCAATAAAGTCTGACACTGCGCATAATAAATGCCCACCAATCTGCTCCTAGATATACTACTGATCTAAGTTGTTATTGCTTGTAATATTTTAGATATGGCCATTTTTAAAAATGCATCATTAATTAGTCAACTAATATATAAGAATAACTTATAACAGACTATTTAATATATAGTATTATATAAGACTGTCTAACTTGGATTGTAATTTTGATTTTCTTTGGGGGAGAAAATGGACTATCAAATATTTCCACTATTTTTCATGATAAATAAATCCATGAAATGAGTATTTTTGGCCTGACTCAGAAAGTGTGACTTTTTCAGGTCATGCCAGGCAGCAGAGTGTCCAATTCTGTATTACTGGTGTTTGAGTGAGCTGGAAAAGGAACGTTTTTAGCGTAGCTGTGAAGGGAAACTACATTTAGTTGGACTGCTTCAGTCTGAGAGGAGATCCAGACGCTGTACTTCTTCCAGAAGATACTTTTCTGAACGACATTCAAACTCAACCGCCTCATGTTTCTGACTCAGATCTGCTGTTTCTTCTCTTGTTTGACTGCAGAGTTTATACACGACTCACAAAGCTGTTCTTTATAACTCTGGCGACAAATGTTATTAAATAGCTCCACCAAATTATGTCATAGCTCCACCCACAAATGTACTCTTCTGTAGCTCCACCCACAAATATGTTCATTTGTAGCTCCACCCATACATGTTTTCCTTCATAGCTCCACCCATAAATGTATTCTTTTGTAGCTCCAGCCATGAATGTGTTCTTTAGAAGCTCCACCCATGAATGTGTTCTTTAGAAGCTCCACCCATGAATGTGTTCTTTAGAAGCTCCACCCATGAATGTTATTTTGTAGCTCTAGCTGTAAATTTGTTCTGTTGCTTCACCCATACTGGTGTTCCTTCATAGCTCCACCCATAAATGCATTATTTTTGTAGCTCCAGCCATGAATGTGTTCTTTAGTAGCTCCATCCATGAAATTGTTCTTTATTAGCTCCACCTATGAATGTGTTCTTTTGTAGCTCCTCCCATAAATGTGTCCTGTCTCTTGCTGTGAGGTTGTACAATCTTTACAGGACACTGAGATAAAGTCCTGTAACCTGATGAGAAGCAGTTTCTGTATGAATATGTACATTTTGAATCAGATATTTGTAGTCCGGGGAAGGTGTAGACGTGTGTGTGTGTGTGTGTGTGTGTGTGTGTGTGTGTGTGTGTGTGTGTGCGTGTGTGTGTATTTCACAGATCTTTCTGACATGTTCTGCTGGTGTCACAGTGCCTCATTAGGCTGAATGTGTAAAGCTTTATTTGGTGTTATGAACAAAGTCTACACTGATAATGACAGTGCAAACCTGCAGCTCCTTTCATGTAGAGAGAGAGAAAGACAGAGAGAGAGAGAGAAAGAGAGAGAGAGAGAGTCTTCAGTATGTAATGTAGCATGCTAGCAGCTAATGATCATGTCAGTCACAGTCAGTGAGGCCAGAAATGCTGAAATCCATCAGAAAGTAAAAATGTGTCTGTTTCACTTCTTCACTGACAGACATGATGCATAAAAACAGGTTTTATATAGTATAAAGAAAGGATCTGTTTAAAAGAAAGTGGATAGAATTGTTTTGTGTGTGTGTGTGTGTGTGTGTGTGTGTTTACAGGTTTCTATGATGGAGCACATACAGTATAATGTCATATCAGAATATTATGACACCATATTGTAGTCCATCTGATTTACTTTGTTAGCCTCCGTTCATTGTGTTTGTCATTGTGGATCATTCTCAGCAGTGACACTGATGTGGTGGTGGTGTGTTAGCGCGTTAGTGCAGTGTGTGCACTGTCTGTCCTCCTGCCACATTGGTCCACATTGTAGATGTAATGTCAGTAGCTCAGCACAGTTTGTGTTGGTCCTCTGGTCCTGATGCTGTTGGTGCACTCCAGTAGTGATGCTGAGGTACGTAAAACCTGCACAATGCACACTAACACACCACCACAGCTTTCAGACATGATGTCAACGTCAGAGAATCAGCTTCACCCCCCAATACAGCACACTGAGTCTAAATACTGAACATGTTTACAGTTACGATTCTCAATGGGGAGCAGCCCTGACTGCACTGAGAGAAGATCAGAGTAAAGACTGGATTATTAGACCCCACACACTACAGCGTCATCTGATTAGTAATGATAACCCAGGAGACCTTTTACGATCGTCGGGAGGAGCAAATTGGTCCGATTATCCTGTACCGTGAACCAGGTTTAAGTCTTTATAATCAGAATGAATTCAATCAGGTGAAAATCTCTGCCTGCACACACAGCTATTGTTGTGGAGTTGATTGTTTTCATTCACACGTGGAACGGGACAATCACACAGCCTTTTTAAGAACCACTGATTGTCTTCATCATCCCATCAGCCCTGTAAACACAGGCTCTGAGCCGGCGTGCTGAAACGTAAACATTTTTAAAAGAAACGGCAGCAAGAGAGGGGATGAGCGGAGGATATTAAGCACCTCATGTCAGAAGGCTCTTCCCCCAGGTGTCTATTAATAATTGCCAGAGATAATAAGGTTTCAATCATTTATGTTCCATTTTAGGTCATCGGGGAGTTGTCAGAAAAGTGTTATATGTCTTAATCTAATTAGCATGCGAGCCCACGTGAGAAACGGGACGGAAAGAGACGAGACATGAGGAGAAAGATGAGAGAGAACAGCTGAGTGTTTTTGAGCTGGTGAGAGTTAAGTGCTCTGATTTTTATTGTGCTCTTCATGATGACACTTATTGTTGGCTATGAAAGTATTTATGGACACATATGCTCAGCTGGTTACTGTTCTCCACAAGTCTCCTGATAAAATGATGCACAAATGTCAGTAGGGATGTAAAGTCAATAGGTAACGAGCAGGATATGTAAAAAAAAAAGAACTTCAATGTCAAAGTAAAAGAGTAATAAAGTTTAAAGTTAATTATTATTGTTGTAGTCATTACTATAAAAATGTAATCTGTTACAAATGAGTAATAAATTGTAATGTGATTACTGCTCTAAATTACCCTGCTGTTAAATCCACAGCAATTGATTGGCACCCTGTCCTCGGTTTGGCTATAAGAGAATAATGCCCTGCCCAGTGCCCAATAATGGGGTACAGGGGCTCACTGCAACCCTGAACTGGATTAATCAGTTAAGAAGATGAATGGATAGATGGAAGTAATGGGATTACTTTACTCATTACATCCTGTAAAAAGTAATATTACTTCTAGGATTCTGCCAAATTTCTTCCAAGAAATAAATAATTTGCAGTGAAAATTCAAAATTTGATTGCATTGTAGGTTAATCGCAGGTTCTGAAAGTAGGATGTGGATGTTTTTTGACTTTTTTTTTATTCAAGTAGCCCACAGTGAAGTATGTAACTTGGGGGCATACAATGAACACAGTGAACAAGGCTGACATATAAACAATACATATAGCAACTTCTGATCAATCCATATCAATTTCAGACTTAAAATAATGAACAGATTAAGCCCCACCCACTTCCAGTTAAACCACACCCACTTCCTGTTAAGGTCTCACCCACTCCGAGTACAGATAAGGATACAGATCATTTAGATGGTTGAACAGATACAGATACAGATAATGGTGTACTCGCTCATCCCTACTGAAGGTGGTGTAGACTTTTTGTTGCAGAGTGGTTCTACATGTCAATACATCATCAGGTGGTTTCAGCAAGTTACAAGGTTCTGTAATAGCACTCAAAACAATACAGATACAGATACAGATATACTTTATTGATCCCTTTTAGGGAAATACAATACAGCAATGTACTAATATTAGAAAATAATATTTGCACTTTTGAATACTTAAGTATTTTTAAAAGTAAGTACTTCAGTACTTTAACTTGAATAAACTTTTGACTGAGCAACTTTTACTTGTAGTTGAGTAAATTTTGACCATGAGTATCAATACTTTTTCTTAAATACTAGAGTTGAGTCCACCACTGAATATAAGCTCCCAAAACAAAAATATTGCCTGTTAAAGGTGGTAGTAACTTCAGGCTCCTGCAGATGGTGGCGCATGAGGATGATGAGGCAATAAATACTGTATCTGTGGGTAGGTGGTACAGTGCAGAATGTCTGGTTCAGTGTGTGGAAAATGGGTCAGAAAGCAGATGTTAATGATAAAGGACTGATGTCATTGTGCCAAAGGAAGAGTGTGAAGGAAGTAGCTGAATTTGCTACTTAAGATATTCTGTACTGTACGTCTTCTTTTCAATTGATGAATTGTCACACACACTCCAATAGTTATAGCATGATCATCCCTGTGCAGCGCCACCTGTAAGAGCCTGAAATTACTACCACCTTAAACACACAAGGTGACGCTCTTTTTGTCAGGGAAGCTGCTACCATAATAGCTTTACTACAGTATTTACTTATAAGACATGTAAGGCATGACACCAATGGTGATAACAATGAAAACAGCATCAATATCAGAAAAACATGAAGAATAAAATCAATATATATGTAACATGTTGCAGTGAGAGATGCTATCACATGCTTTAGAAATCAACACAAATAGATAAAATAAGTCTTAGCTACATGCACTTTCACTGCACTAGCCATTTCCATGCTACAATTGGACTAGATTGAAGAGACACATTATATCAACCTCAATAAATCAATGCAAACTTCCACATCCCTCCAGCTTGTCAGTATTAATGTAGCAAATGAGGATTTGCAAAGGATATCCCTAAAATCCACATTTGCATGCCACATTTCACTTCTAGTTTAGGTTTTATGTTTTGAAAGAGTAACTGAAGTGCACTGAAGACATATTATATCAATCTCAGCATGTCAACCAACACTGTGATGTGAATCTGTCTGCAGCAAAATACTCACTAGCATGCTACGTATCCCTGTGCTTATGCTAGCATGGTGCTATAAAAGAGCTCTTGGAGAGGTTTGAAGAGACATACGCCATCCAGCTCTATAAATCAATGCTGAATATCCACCCTCCAGCTCTTCTCTGACTTTTCTGCTCACCCTGTGCTGTATGAGGACACCTACTGTATTATTTATGGCCTCTTAGCGACCACATGAGACAAGATTGTCACCAAAAATCCATTTACATCTTGATGTATATGGAGAAACAGCTTGTGATGACAGCAATTTCAGGCGGGAAATTACTCCGCACAACCAAGAGGCCACGACTGCATTGAAAACGGCACGGTGCGGGATGATTGACAGCTCGGCTGAACACACAGCAATGCTTGAAATAAAGGAATCAACACAAGGATCGGATTCAGTGAGGCGCGTTGACATTTCTAAGAGGCCTAAGCCTGAGTGCGCAAACTATGTCAGCTCGTGAGGAAAAAAAAAAGATATATTTCTTTCTTAAATCCAGTAGAATCGTGACAACAGCACCGGAGAAGTGAAAGAGAACATTTATATACAATACAGACCTACTTCTCAGTACATGAGCCCATATTTTACACTTGTTCTTGCATTTTTTCAGTCCTGGTGTTAAAATATGTAGTGAAATTTGGCCTAAATCATGACATGCAACTGTCTTTAGTCCGTTAAAGACAATTAAACAAGGTTTGTTCTAATTGGCTGTCCTTGGCTGTGCAGTTCTAGCTGAAACACTGTTTATAGCTTCAGCGTGAGTGGGTGGAGTTAAACATAATTGAGTTTTTATTAACCCTCTGGATTCTGAGCGTGTTTCAGAACACATTTTTCCAAAGTGTTACACAGGTGTTTTCAGATGTGCTGATATATTGTGAAAAAACACTCAACATTTCTAGTCAAGACTTTTGAGCTCAGAACTGAATAAACAGAGGTGTTGGCTACACACTGCTCATTACAGTTTTTAGACATTGTATGTGGTTTTATTTCTAAAGCTTAACTAATGTGAGGCGACACTGTTTTCCTCAGTTGCTAACCCTACACTGAACATTTATGAGTTACGTGTGAACAATCAGGTAAGTAAGTATGTAAGTAAGTTTATTTATAAAGCACATTTTATACGACAACGTCGCCCAAAGTGCTGTACAGAGTGGCTAAAAACAACATTTAATGTATGTGTATGAATACCATACAGACACATACATGACAGACACAAAACATAAAATCTCAAAAACATAAAAACATAACAGAAAAATATAAAATACAAAAAAAATTTAAAAGGCTAAAGTATAAAAATATGTTTTAAGTCTGGACTTGAAGGTTGTAAGAGATGGAGCAGATCTAACATTAAGGGGAAGACTGTTCCATAATCTCGGGGCTGCAACTGAAAAAGCTCGATCACCTCTCAGTTTCAGTCGAGAACGAGGAACAGTCAACAATAACTGGTGAGAGGACCTCAGAGACCGTGGAACAGAATAAGGGCAGAGCAAGTCAGTTATATAAGGTGGCGCTAGCCCATGTAAAGCTTTAAAAACAAATAAAAGGATCTTAAAATGTATCCTGTAGTAAACAGGAAGCCAGTGTAGTGAAGCTAAGACAGGGGTAATGTGGGCCCTTTTCTTTGTGCCAGTCAACATTCTAGCTGCTGCATTTTGTACCAACTGTAGTCGTGCCAAGGAGGTTCTATTTATACCCATGTACAGTGCGTTACAATAGTCTAGACGAGTAGATATGAACGCATGAATAATTTGTTCTTGTGCCTGAGAAGAGAGTGAGACGTCTTTGTTCACATCTAGATTCCACAGATTTTTGGCCACTGGAACCCACCAAAGGTACATCCGGAATTTCCATGTCATGTCATTATCATATGAATGGCAGAACACATCTTTTGGTTTTAACACTTGTGCAGCTGTCTGAGTCGCTCTTAGATGTGTCTCTGCTTATTTAAGCTCCTCTCACAAGAATCAAATATTTTGATTCAAGCTATTATATTTGAAAAGACTCTTTAAATGTTTTGTGTGTTTAGTTTTGTTTCCAGGATAAAATCTAGCAGTTATATAAGTGTTTATGCGGAATTTCAGTTTTGTTCCCGCATAGTCTACTGACTCCAGTTCAGTTATCTGGGTTATTTTGGTTGAGGATTCAAAGTCGTCTCCAACAGAATGTCTATGTTTCTGCTCAAATAAATTCTAAAGCATCAACAGATTTTCACTCAGAGTTTCTTATGACGTGTCCAAAATAAGAGACCATCAATCAAAATCCTCAGGAAGATGGGAATACTTGAAAATCCCATCATTCTAATGAGGAATCTCTACACTGGGGCAGCTGTGGCCTGGTGGTTAATAATCTGGTCTTGTGACCAGAAGGGTCCTGGTTCAATCCCTGGCCAGGTAATGACTGAAATTCCCTTGAGCAAGGCACCTAACCCCCAAGGCACCTAACCCCCTAAGGTGCCATGGATAGGACTACCCACTGCTTTGGGCACACGTTCTCACTGCCTAGTATATTCACTAGTGTGCATGATTCACTACACTGATAGGTTAAATGCAGAGGTCAAATTCCATTCTGTGCAAGCACATTTTAGATTTTTCATCTCAGTCTAAAAAAAAACAATAAGCAACAGTCTTGGCAGACAGACTGGTTCACCATTGGCAAAGAAGACAAGGCTGTCCTCTGTCACCATAGATGTTCTCCTGTACATTGAACATATTGTAAGAGGAGCAGGACTAGGAAAATTATAGTTGGTCATTTTAACTGAGAAAAATTATCCAATATTACATACCTATGAGTGGTAACAGTATGTAAACATCTACTTTATCTGGTCTGAACATCTTGTGCAGAAATAATTGCATTTAGACATCTCTGTAACTATTGATTAATCCTACACATCAGCTTGGATGAATTTTAATCAATTTCTCTCTACAGAACAGCTTCAAATTTGAGATGCTTGTGGGTTTCCTCACATGAACTGCTCACCTTAGGTTCTTCCACAACATTTCACTTGGTTTAAGGTCAGGATTGTGACTTGGCCATTCCAACAAACTTTAAAGCTCTTTAAAAATGTTTTTGTTACAAGAACTTCTGTGCTGAGGGTCATTGTCTTGCTGTGAAACCATTTTCTTGAGCTTCGGTTCACAAAGACATTCTGTTTTTCTTTTACTGCTGCTGTAATTCAGAATTCATTGTGCAATTAATGATGTTAAGACATTTTGACTTTGATCCAGCAGAAAAGGATGTGAAACTACCACCACCATGTTTCACAGATGGGATATTACTATTGTGCTGGAGTGCATTGCATTAGTTTATCCTATATCCAAATATATTGTGGTTCACAAAACATGTTTTCCAGTAGTCTTGTGGGCGGTCCACATGATCATTCACAGACTTACAGGAGAGCAGTGACTATTTTCTGTATTTATGCAGAAATGATTCAGAAACTTTAAACCACCACTGTGCATAAAGTTAATTTTTCAAAAATGTGAGAAATAGTAAAAATCATTTTTTTAATGATTTGAGCCCTTTAAGACATGTAGACCCATGACAACAGCACTGAAGTGGCAGAATTGAATACAGTGTTTTCTGTACGTGTTATTTTCTCAGTAATGTTGTTGGGGAATCATCTCTAGAGCAGCGATGCTCCAGATGTCAAAGTGAAGCCTTTTGGAGTGTGTGTGTGTGTGTGTGTGTGTGTGTGTATATACAAGCTGGAGTGTGTGTGTCTATACCGGTGAGAGGCTCACAGCTGGGAAAATTGAGTGTTTTTGCCTGTCAGTGTGTGTTCTGCCAAGGTTAAGTGTTCCAAACACAAAAGCGGTTCTTCGACGTAGGACATGAAACTATTGTTTTATGTACAAAACACACAAGAAGTTAATTATTCCATCCACAGCACAGCTACTAGTGTCCACTGTTCAACAGAGGAGAGGAATAAATATGCATGAGCTTTCAAAAACCAATATAATAACCAGGATAATAATGCATAAACAAAGCAAAGCTGATCACCTCAGATAACCAGAACCAGGTTCATTATTCAGTTCACCATAAAACGGATTATTCCTTATCTAATCTATCACTCATTATTATTACTGAATCATTCCTGTTTTCAACACTGTCACACATTTAAACTATTCGTAGGTCTAAACTATGTATATGCATTATTTGTACACAGTACAGTTAATCTAGCCAATCATCCATCAATTAATCAATTAGACATTCTCTCACTCTGTCAATTAATACATCAGTCCATCATCCATTACATCAATTCATCCATTCATTGCGATTAATCAGTGAATCACTTGTCATTAAATTAATGTCAACCAATCAATCCTAATAATATATAAGCCAACTGTTTTCATTAATTAATTAATTAATTAATTAATTAATTAATTAATTAAACCAGCCAATCCATAACTCAATCACACTGATCTATTAATCAGTTAATCTAATCATTTTGCCATTAACAGATCAAACAATCCATCCATCAATGTTTTGTTTTTTTTTATTTACTTGCTTGATTCAAAGATATGCATCTATCCAGCAGCCTGGACTCAAATGTTAGTCACCTTCTTTTAAAGGTAATGACCTTCTCCTAAACATACACAATAAAAAAAATCAAGTACAGTTTTGTACCAAAAGAGTATAAAGGTTGTCGCTGGGGCTGAACCTTATTAAGGTACATTTACACTGTTGTACCCATAGTTTTTGGACCAGTTAAAGTTCTATTCTGCACCAAAAGAGGCTAAAATGTACCTTTGAGGGTACATTTATGAAAAGTGGACCTTTGAGGACAAGACAGTACTTATATTGTACCACTGTGTTTTAGTGTGTAGCCAACTTCTCATAAATGTAATGAGATTCTCCTAAATATAGTCACCTTCTCCCAAATGTAGTTACCTTGTCCTACATAAAATGACCTTCTCCTAAATATCGTCACCTTGTCCTAAATGTCATGACCTTGTCCTAAATGCAATGACCTGGTCCTTAAAGTACTTACCTTGTCCTAAATATGTTGAATTTTTCCTAAATATAGTTACCTTGTTTTAAATAAAATGACCTTCTCCGAAATGTAGTGACCTTCTCCTAAATGTAGTGACCTTCTCCTAAATGTAGTGACTTTGTTCTAAATATAGTGACCTTCTCCTAAATATAGTGACCTTCTCCTAAATGTAGTGACCTTGTCTGATGTCCAGGTTTAGGGTACAGTCAGAAATAGCTGTCAGTATAAGCTGTTAGCGTCTCTCGGCACTGCTGCTCCTCTGATAGGACCATTACTGCCTCACTGATTTCAGGATAATAACTTTCTAAGCGATGGGCTTTTTAGCCCTCACTCTGCCTGAGAGATAGAGTGGCTTTTTACCCTCTTTTTTAAAGTCGTGCTTACATTTTTAAGGACATTCATATTCTGAAGGTGAACTGCCTGAGATAAATTATGCAAATACTTCTTAACATGGATAATGATCACCTGCTCTTAAATTAAATTGTCAGGGTAGTTGAAGTCCTCATTATTCTGAGCTGAAAAACATTAGCGACATTATTATTATTAATATTCTTACCATTACGAAAATGACAATATACAAATCAGCCAAAACATTAAAACCACCTGCCTAATATTGAGTATTGAGTGGACACCAGCCCTCCAGGACTGGAGTTTGACACCCATGACATAGAGCATCCTGGTCACCATTGCTCCATGGTCCATTTCTGATGCTCATGTACATTGTATGTGGTTGGCAGGGGTCAATATGGTCTTCTAACATAACCGGCATCAACTTTGTCAGCAGTTGCAGCTACAGTAGATCTCCTGTGGTACCCGAACAGATGGTCTAGCCTTCTGGTGAGCCTTGGGCACTCATGACGCTATGGCTAGTTCACTGGTTGTCCTTACTTGGTCTATGTTTTAAGATGCTTACCACTGCAGACTCAGCAAGACCTGCAGTTTTGTAAATGTTCTGACCCAGTTGTCTAGGCATCAGTTTGGAGTCACTCAGGCCCGGTTTACACCTGCCATTTGTTTGCTTCCTGGGTGATCCTATGCCAAAACACCTAACCCCCAACTGCTCCCCAGGGGGCGTACATAGGGCTGCCCACTGCTTCGGTCAAATTCCGTTGTGTGAAAATCAAACTGGCAAAGTTGGATCTGCTCTAATCTAATCATCCATGTGATGGTGTAACAGCACTAAAGGTGTTTCAGCATCTGATCCAGTTTATTCCTTGTGGTTTGACTATGAAGCTCCTGGTTTACATTCAGACAAGAAAATGCTGCACCACTAGTGGATGTTTTTTAGACTAACATACCTCTACCGATTGGTAGAGATGGCACAATCACATTGTGTTACATCTTCAATAGGATATAGTGAATTAATTGTGCTCTACCAAACGGTTGAGCAGATGTTAAAGGGTTCATTTCTATGAAAACAGTAAGGGTGTACTTATATTTTCCCACACAGCTCTTGCATTCTGTCCCAGTTTTTGTTCAATTATAACACAATGTAATATGTGTTGTCCTAATTTTAAGGACCTGATGGTTCTGTTTTATTATATCCTGATGCATAAAACCATAGAATTCAAAGAGAGTATCCTTACTTTCTCATGACTCTACGAGGTTTTGAGGTTTTATGGTAGCTCCACTTCGCGATAACTTCTTTGGGACTTGTGAGGACTCGCTGTGACAGGTGACAGCAGAGCTAAACTCATTCTAAGTGCCAGTTCCCATCAATCTCCTGATATCAGTAACCTTGAAGCTCTAAACCGATCCTCATTTTGGGTTCAGCACACTCTGTAGCTCAGTTCACACTCGCAATTTAGAAATGGCTCGTGGATTTTGCAAAAGTCTTAAGATTGCACTGCAGAGAGAGTACACTATTAGGTATAAACACTCACTGGCCACTATATTAGGTACACAGAGCTTGTATCTACTGTCCACTTTAGCTCCACTGACCATAGAGGTGCACTTTGTATAAAGAGTAGTCTATTTGATTCTCTGTTTCACCCTGTTCTTCGATGGTCAGGACCCCCACGGGGCAGGTATTATTTGGGCAATGGATCATTCTCAGTGACACTGACGTGGTGGTGGTGTGTCCGTGTGTGTTGCATTAGTATAAGTGGATCAGACACAGTTATCCTACTTTTATCAGACTGTCTCTACCATCCAGAGAAGTCTTCCTACTAGATTTTGGAGCATCGCTGTGAGGATTTGATTGCATTTGGCCACAAGAGCTTCAGGATACTGGATGATCATCACCTTCACCTCATTCTCAACTCAGCAAACACAAGAACGTTGCAAGAACACTGCGAGAACGTTCCATTTAGGTCATGGTAACATTACCTTCTAACGTTTACAGAACGTTATGGTGTGGAGTTCCTGCTTGGTTCTCAGTATGTTAGGTGTGAACATTAGTGTAAATGTTCTTTCAACATTCCCTTAATGTTATTATTATTATACACCCGGTCAGGTGACAAACAGGGAACATTTGTTCATCGTTAGGCTAACGTTAGGTTGGAACGTTATATCTAGGTTTGTTCAAACTTTAGTCAAAACCTTCAAAGAACGTTCCAGGAACATTGTCATTTAACAGAACCATGCAAGAACGATACCAGAACGTTTGTTTAATGTTCTGTTACATGGGAACTCATCCCAAAACTATTGAATGGAGGAGAAAAGTTCAATGCTGTGCCCTCTTGCCCACTCATGGCTTTATGGTGCCAACAGGTTCTAGAATCATATTATATTGGCATTACTCTACAGGGGACTAGTGCCAACTTAAATTAGCTGAATACATTCACTAGAAGGGGGGTCATATTTGGACATAAAGTAAATGTTTTTCTCCATCACGTCTTCTGAGTCATCAAAGAGAAACATTTGAGTAATACAACTTTAGAGCCTCAGATGAATAAACATTCTCCAAAATAACAGATCCACAAACATGCTGCCAGTTTTATCACTTTTTATGTTGGTAATAATTATATATATATATTCCCATTTATCAGCCAATGCTATATTAGTCTGTGATTTATCCTGGCCAAATGGCTTTCCTGTAGAATAGCTCTGGAGTCTATTGGTAGCAGTTATTTTATTTTTTTATTTTTTTTTGAGTGGAGCAAAATTGTCCAAAATAATGTAAGAGCTCATCTGCAGTAGCTGAGTGCTTTCCTGAGAGTCGAGCTCGAAGATGCAATCAGTCTGGAGAGGGTTCAGACGGACCAGACCTTCAAAACAAGACGTGTTTTGAGGACCAGCTATGAGTATCAGCCTCTTTATGAGATGTTTGACATTAAATATCTGTTTGCTGTTTAAACGTCTGACCGGAAAGCTGATAAAGATGTTAAACTCACTTTATTAGACATGCAGACCTTGCTGGTCCTTGGTGGCATGTTATGCTGACCGCTATTGAGAAGACATTGAGATTTACCTTAGAATAGGAGAGTGGGGATTCATAGATGAGCCAAAACATTATGACCAGTCAGATGAAGTGAGTGATGTTGACTGTCTCAGAACAGTGAAGGTCTGAGCTGTATTAGATTGTAAGAGAAGAGCCGGTTCTCATAGTGAACCTGTTAGATGTGGGATAAAAGACCAAAGCCACTTTAATGTGGCTTGTTATGGTCAGACAGAAGCCAACAATGGCCTCCAAAGTCTCCACATCTGAAAGGTTTCTCCAACTCACAACTTAACCCTGCTGTCGGGATCATTTCATGTTAATTACCTTCCATTTCCCATCCTCCCTTGTCATCCTAGACATCCCGTTTGCTATTGTGTAGTCCCCTTGCACCTTCCAGAACTCCATTTCCCAGTATCCCCCATAGGACCTATTATGTCATGTGACCTCATTCCAAACTGATAACTGTCAACTGACATTTACTCTTGTATCTGTTTATACATACAAGGCCTACCATATGTATGTGTGATCCTGTTTGTATTTTGACCTCATCCCTGCTCTCTAGTATTTACTTGGTATGTTCTATAGTGTTTGCTTAGTTTGTTCTCTTAGCAAGTGTTATGTTATAGCCTTACACTGCCCAAAAAAAAAAAAAAAAAACCTTTACCTTCCATTAATTGTACTTTACTAGGGCTGT
>BRDA01068002.1:0-30462 GCA_036984385.1 Crenuchus spilurus | reverse complement strand
TCTGACCATATTAAACACATTGGACCAACCCGTAGTTTTACTTTAAATACCACTTTTGAGAAAGACAGAAGAGGGTTGAAAGGTTTTCAGGTTTTGACTCTACAGGTGCTGGTCATAAAATTAGAATATCAAGAAAAAGTTGATTTATGTCAGTAATTTCCATTCAAAAAGTGAAACTTGTGTATTATATTCATTCATTACACACAGGCTGGTATACTTCAAATGTTTATTTCTTTTAATTTTGATGATTATAACTACAACTAATGAAAATCCCAAATTTAGTATCTCAGAAAATGAGAATATGACTTAAAACCAAAACAAAAAGGATTTTTGGAAATGTTGACCAACTGAAAAGTGTGAACATGAAAAGTATGAGCATGTACAGCTCTCAGTGTTTAGTTGGGGCTCCTTTAGCCTGGATTACTGCAGTAATGCAGCGTGGCATGGAGTTGATCAGTCTGTGGCACTGCTCAGGTGTTATGAGAGCCCAGGTTGCTCTGATAGTGGCCTTCAGCTCTTCTGAACTGTTGGGTCTGGCGTATCACATCTTCCTCTTCACAATACCTCATAGATTTTCTGTGGGATTAAGGTCAGGCCAGTTTGCTGGCCAATTAAGAACAGGGATACCATGGTCCTTAAACCAGCTACTGGTATCTTTGGCACTGTGTGCAGGTGCCAAGTCCTGTTGGAAAATGAAATCCCTTGTGTCAAGCCACTCTTCAGTGATACACGAATACATGGTGTCCCAAGTGTATCTAGGAGCTGCCTACACACAATGGCCACTTGAGACTGGGCAATGTCCTTCACCAGGAGATCCACTGACATTAGGTCTGTCAATGGCCCTAGGGATTTTATCCCGGTACCTAACAGCATTCGGTATACTGTTGGTCACCAGTAGCCCACTGGAGGTCAATTTGTACAGCTCTGGTAGTGCTCCTGGTGTCTCCTCCATCCTTTTGAGACCCAGCAAACATTCTTGTGACAGCATGTACTTTGTATGAATGTGCCATCCTGGAGAAGCTGGACTACTTGTACAACCTGAATGGGCTGAAGCTACCACCTCATGGTACCAGGACTCACAAGAACACTGGCAAAATGCCAAACCAGAGAAGAATCAATCAAGAAGGATAATGAGAGAGTAACTGTCTATGGCAACCCCTGTAAAACCATTCCCTTTTTGGGGGGCCCAATTAAATCTTGGTCAGTGAGCTCTTGGACAGTCTTGCGCCGTCTGATACACCATGACCTTCCAGTGATTCTTATTTACACTCAAGTCTGGGGACTGTGTGGCTTAGTCAATGGCATCAATGCCTTCATCATCTAGGAACTGCCTGGACACTCTGGCCATGTGAGGCTGGTCAATGGCACTAAGAGGAGCCCAGGGTCAACTGCACCAACTTCAGGTTTGACAATGGCTGTATAGATTTTATCCTGGTACCTAATTGGAATAAAATAGAAAATAATTGGAAAATAATTGCATATTATCTCAAATGACTGCCAACAACATCCTCAATTGCGCAAAATGAATTAAGTTGTAAATGCAACACAACTCCATTGACATTGAGACTGTTTTGAGCTGTTGAGCCTACCTTTGGTGCCAGCTGGGTGATCCTAATGTATCGTAGATTTACATATCTGAGATATGCAACAGAGAGGGAAATCTGTGCCAACCCATCTGCTCTCCCTAGTTAGCTGAACTGTAATGGCTTAACATATTTTAAGGCTCTAGTTTAAAGTTTTAAGGGACCGGCTAAAATTGTGAGGCTAAAACAAGCACCTAAAAGGTCAAAAATTATCTGCAATATGCAGAGTGTGTTCACGTTGTTTACAGATGCGATACAACATCAACTGGTTTCATTGATCTCAGCCCGAATCCAAAATGGAGTAGTCGATATAATACATTTCTAAGCTCTTGCTGAGGGCCAGGCCATCATAACCTGATGGAAACCTGAACGTGAAGCCACGAGAAGCAGATGGAGTTCAGTCTGACCTGTCTGTGACCCAGCTGTTGAAATCAAGAACAGCTTTTACAAGGAAACTTCAACAGTACAAATGTAACTTCCCAATCCCTTTGATATAACCCTAGTCTACATTTGCGGTTTCTGCTACGAAACCCGCGTGCTTGCTCAGAGCAGATGAAGCGTAGAGTATGTGCTGTCTATACTGCTCAAATGTGGCGTTTGATGGTGTAGGGAAAGCTCTGGAAGGCTTCTGCGACACTCGGCATCCATCACTTTCACTGCCAGAAAGGCAAGATCAAAAGAATGAGGCAGGAGGGGAAGGAGGAGACAATAGCTGTCGTATCAAAGTGTGAAGAGAAGGAGGTCGTAAGTGTAAAAAGGCAGAACAAGGTCAGGAAGGCACTTCACATTAGACCCACCAATCCAGATGAACCTTGAGAAGTTTCCCTGCAGTTATACGACCAGCGAACTGAGCTCATATACCACAGTGTTCATGCCTTTAGTTCCAATCCAGCTATGAGCAAAAGTATTGGAACACCTGCTCGTTCATTGTTTCAGCATTAAAAAAGAGCTTATCTGGCTTTTGTTGGAGCAACTCTACTGTCCAGGGAAGCCTTTCTACTAGATTTTGGAGCATTGCTGTGAGGACTTGATTGCATACAGAATACAGGAGCATTAGTGAGGTCAGGATTTTGGATAATCACCACCCATCATCCTCAACTCATCCCAAAAGTACTGGATGAAGCTCAATGATGGGGGACGCTATGCCTCTCTAACACACGCCTGGCATTAGAAATGATGCCAGAGAGTCCTATTCTATTATCAGTAATTGTCTATAGGGACTAGATAAGATGTGTATGTGTGTGCATGTGTACATCTGTGTCAACTTAAAACAAAAATTCATTAGAAGGGGCGTTCATAATTATATGTACCATAGTGCACCAAAAGATTAACAAAAATCATCTAAACGTTATGTGCAAATGTTCTCAAAGTACCAACAATGGAGGAAGGCCTGGATTATAGTTCCCACAATGGCTCACATGTAAACAGTTTATGACATTCACATAGCCCTGAATACAACTCTATATGTTCTTACTCTAAGATGTTCAATAAACATGTGACGTCATATCAATGTTTTAACATTTTGAGAAAAAATGCATTAATGCATTAAGAAAACTTGAGATTTTGTATGTACATGAACATTCACTGTTCAGGGAATAATGTTATTAGAACAAAATTCATTAGCTAAAATGAAAGGCTAGCTAAAATGCTAATGAACATTCAATGTTAGTCAACTGAATACAAATGCTAGTACAGAGCTAGCTTGTGTAGCTCCTTAGCTAGGTGTAGTAAGGGAAAAGGCTGATGAATTTCCTCAGCTAAGTCCATTATTTTCATATATGGGAACATCCCAAAGGCTGTTTTCTTTTACAAAGAAAACAAGAGGAGAAATTTAAAAAGAAAACAATCCATTTGAACTAGGCTAGGCTAGTTTGGATAACTTTGGCTAGGCTAGCCTAGTTTACTTGGATATTACTGTTGCCATATACAATTTCCAGAGCAGTGATATACATCATATCAGAATATATGACCACCCCTCCGTTGGAATGAACTTGGCCCGAGATGTTACATATGTAACCTGACAGGGTTTACTGTATTTATAAATAAGCAAGCACACAAGTCAGTTGTAGCAGAGTGTAAAACCATCAAAGAATGTGATTTGAGTGACGTCCAAAAGGACATGAAAATGAAGGGTGAAGGGTGGTAGCATCTCACCCCACTAATTTTGTGGGATGTTGAAGAGCTGCTGTAGTGAAGGTGTACTGAGAATGGACTTCTTATACATTGAGTGCCTCCCAACGGCATAACAGTGATGCCCAATGGGGCATTGATGCCAGAAGTGAATATCAATAATCAATGGACCAGTTAACCTCTATAAAGGATCACCATTCAATGAACACAAGCCAAGATTGGTTATTCCATACTTATGTGTTCATAATATTCTGGTATGATTGTATAGATGGGTAATTAAACAGTTTTAATAGTTTTAATAAGTGTATTATACAGAATTATTAGACCTGCAGGCCAATCAGCAAAGAGTATTTCTCATTTCTAGGGTATAATTAGTAATAATGCGCCAACATTAACTTCACCACCTGCTCATTTATTGGCAGGAAAGCTCACAGTTTCCTGGGAGGCTTTTTGGATGTTTTAGCATGGCTAAATAAATGATTTAAGAACAGAAGCCCAAAGTAAGACAATATAGTCACGTTTAACTCTCAGCAAAACTCATTCCAAGTCATGGAGACATTCAGATCTCTCTATCTCCCAGATAGCAGACAATTCTGGACCAAATATGGCCCAATAAAGGCATTTATGGGACAGTTCCAGCAGTTCCTCAGTGTATTACAACCAAAATGTGCATGTTTAGGGTTTGTCATAATTCCTGAACTGTGGGCCACATGTGGTCCAAATGCAATCTACCATGTAAAATGTTTGAATGCTATTTCAACTGTAGCAGATCAATTAGGTTTGTTTTCTGACACTCTTATACAGACAGGGACGGTCCTAGCCTGTTTGGTGACCTGGGGGTGCAACCCCTTGGGCGCCGCACATTTTAAAAAAAAGAATTTTTGCCAATTTTCTCCCCGTCTCAATGTGGTAGTAGCCAATTAACCTATTCCATCCATTAGTGGGCTCTCCCCATCACTTTGCACTGTCCCTGACTCGAGGAGGGTGAAGATATGCCTCTTTTTGAACTACCACTTGATGCACCGTCACTGGGGAGCCAACGCGCTCAGAGGAAAGCGCAGGATTCCCAGCTCCGAATGGACCAATCAGTAGACACTTTAGCCAGCAGACATTGCAATGTGTGAGTGACAGGGAGAGTAAAATTGCCATCTACCCTAATGTTTGCTCTCTTGGGCCCTGGTTGTTGATAGCAAACAGCATGACTCTGGTCATCTTCTGGTCATAGTGTCAGCATCTTAGCCTGCTGAGCCATTTTGAAGTATTTGTGTATTTTAATGATTTCTCATAGATGTATCATAAGAGCATCCATCAAGAGCTCTTTCAAATTTGTCCATTCTGCTGAAGTGCAAAGTTACAACAACTGAGCAGTGCACAGCCTCACACCGCAACATCGCATGTGGCCAATGGGCATGGGCGGAGTCACTGTGATTGCGTCATTTTTGGTGTGTGCAGCCTTGCACAAGTTGTAATGCAACGAGCTTAAACCTAACTTAACTCCATCTCTTGGCATCTTGGCAATCATCCCAAAGGCGCTTCAACACAACCTCGCGGGGGCGGGGCTGACAAAATTCCACCCATATTAGAAACCGCCACTGTATACAGACAAAGTCATCAACATCATTCCATGGTGCTATGTGGGCTGAAAGAAGTGTGAGCCAGAACTGGGCCATCACTCATTTGCTATCAGGTCTTTGTTTCTCATACAAACAGAGTGAAATGATGGTAGAAGAGCTCTAATATTTC
Source organism: Crenuchus spilurus (assembly GCA_036984385.1). NCBI lineage: Eukaryota > Metazoa > Chordata > Actinopteri > Characiformes > Crenuchidae > Crenuchus > Crenuchus spilurus. Next base: position 25,006 of record BRDA01068002.1, on the reverse strand, counting down.
AACATCTCTACATATTGATTTTAGCCTAATACTGCTTTAGCTTTTGATCTTGTACTTACTGTGGATTTGATCACAAAATATCTTCAAATGGCAGATTTACAGTTAAAGGAAAATACACTCTTACCCTTGTTTGTTATTCCCTGCAGTTTTGGTGGTTTTCTATTGGCCCATTTGTCATGAAATGTTCACACAATATAAGGGGCAGCTGGTATTTCAAGTGATGTAAATAATCTTACAAAATTACAAAAAGTTACAGTTAAAGGCTCTGATATGACAGTTTAATAAGGTTATTTACTCTAGCAACAATACAAATGAATGCACATCCTTTGGGCCCACTCATTAAAGATTCACACATAAACAAGCCTGTCTGGGAAGATGACATTAATAAATGGAGATTATTGGCCAATTTGAGCGCAGATGTGGCAGGCAAAATCCCAGCATGCCTAAACTGAACTAGCACATACGCTCCTCTAAACTAATCAGCCAAGGCACCAGCATAGCAAAAATGTGAGGAATGTCTCCTTTTGGATCTGTTACACAACCAGTTTTCTTAATGGAGCTGGGAACATGCCACAGGCACATGCCGGAGTTCATTTTTAGTAAACTATTTAAATTTTTAATACAGAGTTAGCCTCTGTTTTTGAAGCCTGTTTCACAACAAGTAGCTTCTAACCAAGCTTAGCTAAATATCTAATGTGCTTTTACTATTTTCTTCTGGCATAAGGATCTGATCAGTAGTGTGGTCGCAGAACGTCCCCCAAAACACTCGCACACATGAGACTGCAGATCCCAAGTCTTGCTGAAGTTCTAGGAGCTCCCGCATATTGATAGCGGCTCCCTGATGTACGCAAATGACATACAGTCTCAGTCAGAGTGCCCCAAGAAACGACAATATAAGACACATTTTACATCAGACTAAGGGCATTTTCACACCTGTAGTTCGTTTAACTTGGAGCATTTTTCCTGCTATTTGGTTTGTTTTCACACAGGCACAAACCTAAACGCACCAAAATGAGTCCCAACAAACCACATGAACACATTGTCTCCTCTGATTGGTCAGAGCTGTCTGGCGTTGGAGCAGGAAAGTAAACACTTGAGAGAGCTAAAACTGTCACTGTCCTGTTGATGTCCACCTACTGTCTCGCGGCTGCAGTGCAGCACTCACGTGTCCCAAGCCACGCCTCCATTCCGCCGTTTAACTGTGTTGAAAGCCCTCACACAAGTGCCGCGTGACACAGTCTATGCGGTGGGTTAGTGACGCGTGACAGCAGCTACAGTACAGTCTTAGCATAACCGGCTCTCTGTTTCAGATCACGTTCTCACCACAAGCGAACCGCTCCTGAGTTTGTTTGGGACTGGACCGAGACCACCTCCTCTCGCAGGTCTCGGTACAGTTCGTTTGATCCGCACCCGAGTGCGATTACCATTTTCACATCGGAGGAAACGAACCGCACCAAGAGAGCAAACAAACTAGAGTCTGTTTCAACTGGACCAAATAGTGCTGGTGTGAAAAGGCCCTAAAGGTGCATCCCTGTAAGAGTCATGACGGTCTTGCTGTACTGTGTGCAATAGTGACTTTAGCTTCGCCCATGGCAGGTTAAATGACTGCAAAAGACATGTTGAGGTGAGTTTAGAAGTGTTTCAGGCATTGATGGCTTGTTGTCAAGGCTGTATAAAAAGACTAAACTCGTTTAGTTTAGTATCCTCGCTGAAATGACTTTTGTCAGGTTGGGATGTCTGAGATGGCACTGTTATTGCTCTGTTAAACTTAACACAAATAGTCTAACATGCATACACATATATAGTGCTGGACGATAAAACGATATTGATTTTTTTCACAATAATTTTTCCCTCGATGACGATGATAAGTCGAGACAATAGAATTCGATAAGCATTAATGTTCATTTCCATTTCATGTCTAAGCAGCTTGACGGTGAGTTCAGAAGTCTAATACTGCTGCTTGTTAGCTCCTCCTCACCAGCGCCGCCAAAATGCACTGTTGTGTTTAGACAAGTGTGTGATTGGGGGAGAGCGTAGTGGGGCCGGGCCAGAGAGCCGTCTGTTTGTGTGAGAAGGAGAAGGAGGGGGAGCTTGCTGTGTGTGTGTATTTGTGTGTCAGCCTGAGTGCTAGCATTCGCCTGTTAGCTTGGCTCTCTAGCCTGTTGTTATTTTGGAGTGGCTGCGACCGACAGCAATCATTAAAAGTTTAAACAATAAAGGGACGACAGTAAACGTCTTTCTCGTCCATCCTTTCAACAGGTCCAGTCTAACGCTACAATATTATGTTCTGGCAATAAACATTTTAATATTTTAAATAGTAATATTTCATGTTTTTAATCTGATGTTTTTAGAAAGATGTTGTTTAAAACTATGACAGTTTTAGAAAATGTAATATCGTGATAATTATCGAGATTGGTCAATATAGAAAAATGTATCGTGAAAATTTTTTTGGCTATATCGCCCAGCTCTACATATATAGTCATGCATCAAATAAATATAAAGATAATTTTTATTCATAGCTTCATTCAGAAAGGTAATATTTTAGTATTGGATTAATATTTACATTAATATAGCAGCAACAACAGAAATATTGATAAGGAGACAATATCAGTCCACATGACTTCACACACAGCATGACATCATTCGCTCACACATTTGATCTGATTGGATTTGACATAACATGGAAAAGCCCAATTGTATTCCAGCCCCCTCCACTGCTTATCATCCTTCTGTCATGCTGCCTCGATTCATTCCTCTCTTCTTCTTCTCTAATGGGATTAAAACCCATGCTCGCTCTAACTCACTCACTTACTCTCCCTCACACACACACACATACAGTGGCGCTTAAAAGTTTGTGAACCTTTTAGAATTGTCTATATGTCTGCATAAATATGACCTAAAACATCATCAGATTTAAACAAATCTGACAGAGATTAACAAATGAGACAAACAAATTATACCTGGTCATTTATTTATTGAGGACAAAGATCCAATATAACATTCGTTTGAACGTTGATACTTGGAATAGTAATTTAACTACAAATGAGATCCTATAATAATTCTAATAAAGTAGGGTGACCAGATCTAAGATGACCAAAAAGAGAACACCTCAGCAGGTTTTTTTTTTCTTGAACATAAATTGTATTATTATTATTATTATTATTATTATTGTTATTATTATTAATTATTAATAAATATTGACAAATTATGATGTATATTTTATTAATAATTACTAGTTACTATTAATAATATACTATTAATAACTATGAGATTTATTAAAAATAATAAAATAATAAAATTAATATGAATCATTAATAAAATATGAATACATTATTACATATTATTAAAAATAATAAACTGTTAACAGCATGTAGCATAAAATTATCACCCAATCCTTTTCACTTAACTTCACTTCAGCTCATTATCACCAATGTAACACACATGTTTGGACTGTATGGTCAATAAATCTTATTTACACAGAATTATACCTCATTTTTTAGCAAAAATAAGCAGAAATTCTGAATTATTTTGATAATAGTTCAACTTCAGGCAAGTAAATAGATGGCTCTGATATTAAAATACGTCTAGCTGACGTGACACAGACAGCTCAACATGTAAACAACTTACAGGTGAAAACAGACGCTGTTTGAGGGAGTGACAGCGGTGACGGGCAATCACATGTTAGCAAGAAAAGGCAGAGCCAATCTGTGATCTTGTAGGCGGCCTAAAGGGAAACCGGCTTGGATTTCTGCTGGGTCCTAATGCTCGCCCGTCTCCATTTAATATAGCGTGAACTGAACTGAGTGAACTGAATGGAACAGTGGGAGGGCGAGACTAATTTGTGAACGAAACGCTTCTCGAGTACTGTACAACAAAATCCCAGATGTTTGTGAAATTGGTCACCCTAAATAAAGTGAACTTCAGTTTATGTTGTGTATACATCCTGCTTTCCCACCATTGCTGACAACCAGTACACACTCTCTCCGAGGCCTGGCAGAGAAGAAGCCTCTGAAAGAAGCTCTCTGTACAGTGTTTGGTGTATTATGCATGCCACTGCTTCCTAGTGTAAATGAGAGTGCCATTATGGAACCAGTAAGGCAAGAGTACTGAGGCTAAGACGTGAAGATGTGAAAGAGAAAGCGAGAGTGAGGAAGCAGGAATGGAAGATATGGTGATTTTTTTCTCCCAAAGTTCTCTTTCCCCTTTCATCTTTTTTTACCAAGACGGAAGAAATATAACTTCATGAACCCAACAGTACCTCCAGCTGAACTGAACCTGAGCATAATTTCAAGTCTTAGCCATCCGCTAACCTGTCACATAGAAGCTAGCCTACAATACAGCCCACTCAAGCTACTATGCTAATAATGTAGCTGCCTGTTCAATGCATGATTAGCTTTGTAGTCATTCTAGATGAGCAGGGAAAGGGAATACAGAAAAAAATGGAATAGTACAGAGGGAAAATAGGACAGACTGACAGAGAGAAAGAGAGACAGAGAAATATGCTAACAGATGCTAACATTCAGCTCCGTTTTGCCACCTGGGGCAAGCATTTAATGACTAGGAGTGTGGAATCTGCTTATGGTAAGGAGCCGCAGAGGAGAAGAGCTTCTCTGAGACTGCACACTAGTTAATGAGATTTAAATAAATGACAGTGAATACTTCTGTAGCAGGCACCGCAGGTGAGAGCGCTAGTTTTTTCTCGCTAGCTCTTTTTCTCACTCTGCTATTCTCCAGACTTCTCCGAACTTAAGTGGACTGGCTCCCAAGGAGAGTGCCAAGTGCCCGCTAGCTGTTTGCAGACTTAAATGACTAAAAGACGGCTCTGCTTCCTGCGTCTCATGATGGTGAGTGCGAGTCTCTCAAAATGTGGGTTTCAAACAGGGTCAACTTGACTTTTTCTCTTTTTACATATACTGCTAACGCTCCTTGCTTTATAACTGGAGATGATGGAGGAATCAGAGACTCTAGTGTTGCAACATAGCCTACCTCTCAAACCTGGGTCATGAGCATTTGGGCTCTCACACTCTCATGCTTAATTCTACGTTGTCATGCATCACAAAAATTGCCAACCACACCGGTCAAGATGCAGAAATGATGCCACCCGAAACCTGCCAACATCAGGCAGTGAAAAAGGGAGACAATGGTGTCATAAGACCCAATTTAGTGGTGCATGTGCACTAGTGAAGTGTTGTGCTCCACTATAATCATCCATCCATCCAGTTAATCCTGGTCAAGGTTGTGGTGAGACCCCCTACCCTTTCTGTGGGTGCTGGGCAGAGCATACAAGCTACAGCCACGGTGCCAACCATTTCACCTGACCTCCATTTTCTAGGACTGTGGGAGGAAACTGAAGACCCCCGCTAATAGGGGAAGGGTCTAACCACCATGCCACAATGCCACCCCACTACAATCATGGCAGTAAAAAGTCTTTTATCCTGGATTGCTGAGCTGAATTATAAGACGTTGTGCTAATTGCCTACAAGCACTACAATTCCCACAATGCACCAGAGTCTTTCCAAAAGCTTGAGCAGCAATTTATTTCTATTTTATTTATATATTATATTTTATAGATTTTTATATATTTCTATATTTTTTATATTTTATATTTTATTCATACATTATATTTTATTTATATATTATTTCTATTTATTTATTTATTATTTATTTATTTATTATTGAGAGAGCCCATTTATTTCCTTTTTTCCAGAGAGTACTGGACATTTGCAAATATTAAAGAAAGCTGGCCATGCAAAAGACAAGATAATGATAGCTCATAACTTAATAGACTCATTGTTTTAATTTAGCTCACAGTTTCAAGTTAAAGCACCTTTATTTACAGTAATAAGGACATCATTTCAGTTTCAAATGACACAGTCTGGCCCGAGCAGCTTCTGGAAACAGCGTCTGAAACGACAACTGTGCAAATCAGATCTTACTCTGATAGATGACTCCATCAAGCTGACTGAGCAGGACAACTCAATCAAAACAGGACAAAAATACTGTATGTCATTTCATTGCAGTCAATACTAGTGTCAGAGTTGATGAAAGTTTGATGTACACAATTTACGTATTTTCAGTAGAAGTCATTATTTAGACTGTTTTAGGCATTGATCTTTAAAATGCTTATAGCTTTAGAAAGTCACATAACATTAAGCCTATTAAATTAACATTTTTAAAACCAATAAAATTATCTTCTGCTAATGTTCATAAACATAATAACTCAAGTCTCAGGATGGGGGGTCAACAATTGGGATTGTTGAAGTCTGGGTGAGTTTCTTCTTCATACAGACTAAGTCCCAAGGCTTGAACATTGGTTAATGCATCCGGGCAGATGTTGAAACATCCAAGTCAATACAAACAGAACAGAATGACTCAAAATATAATTGATTGAAATATTGCTCTCCCAACCATTATATTGGTAAAAACAACCAACACTTGTTATTAGTAGTTTTTCACTTTTTAAAATAAGTTGTTTTTAAGGTTCTTCAACAAATTATTAGCTTAAGGCTATTTATGTTTATGCAACCACATTATTTTAGTTATTTATGTATTTTTTCAACCATAAAGGTTTTTTTTTTCAAATTAAAGATTAAATTAAAGCTGGAAAAATGTGGAATGTTGATAAAAATCTGGCATTTTAACATGAATGTATATCCTTTTTAAATTAATTCTTGACTTTGCAAACTATCCACCTGCTCACATGTAAGACAAGTCAAGGTTATTTATATATCACCTTTCATATAGCATGGCATTCAAAGTGCTTTGCAAATTAAGAGATTTAAAGATAAAATCTAAAGAAAAAAATAAAAATAAAATAGTTAAACAGAGAAAAAGTATACAACATAACATAAAGTCAACATAAAATTAAAAAATAAAATAAAATTATTTTTATGTCCTGAAAGCCAGCTCTTTACCCTTGCTAGAGTCCTAGAGGGTGCCCAACCAATCCACATGTGTTTTGTGAATTTGGAGAAGGCATTCAACCGGGTATCCTGTCCTGGCCCAGATGCAGCAAAACAGGCCCAAACCGTGATACTCTTTGAAGTGTTTCAGTCTGGTTTTCGCTGCCATCATAGCACTGAGACTGCACTCTTGCGTGTCCTTAATGATCTGCTTCTTTCCTCTGACTCTGGCTGTCCTTCTGTTCTCCTGTTATTCGATCTAACTGCTGCGTTTGACACAGTCAAACACAGTGTACTCATTTCCCGTCTCTCCTCTCTTGGCCTTTCTTGGGTTGTTCTTTCCTGGTTTACTTCTTACTTGGCAGACAGAACTCAGTTTGTGTGTTTTGGTAAAAATAAATCTCATACCATCTCAGTCACTCAGGGTGTTCCCCAAGGCTCTGTCCTTGGTCCCCTGTTATTTATTATTTACATATTGCCCATTGGTAGCATTATTTATTCTTTTGGACTCGTTTCCATTGCTAAGCTGATGACATTCAGATCTACTTTAACCTTAAACTTACTGAATCCTTTCCTCCATCTGCACTGTTGTCCTGTTTACAGAAATGAACAAACTGGTTAAATGCAAATTTTCTTAAGCTCAATGCCAAAAAAACTGAATTCCTGATTGTTGGTTCTAAGACTGCGCCATCTCTCCCTTCACAAATTGCACCCTTGGCATAGATAACACAACTGTCCCTTCTTCACCCACTGTTTCAAATCTGGGAGTTATATTTGACCCTACACTCAGCTTTATCTCACACATCAAATCTCTGACTAAGTCCGCATTTTTTCATCTCCGGAATATCACTAGACTCTGCCCCCTACTCTCTCTTAAAGACTCAGAGGTTCTGGTTCATGCTTTTGTTACCTCACGACTTGATTACTGTAATTCTTTTTTCTGTGGCTTACCTGCTAAAACTATATATACGTCCTCTTCAATATATTCAGAACTCTGCATTCGACCGGGTATCCTGTGGGGGGTGCTCAATAGATTTAAAAGAGAAATCACGTGTGAAGAGAAGGGTGTTTGAAACAGATGTATTCAATCTGAATTTAAAAGTGTGTACAGTCAGGGCTCCACTAATATTCTCTGTCAATTGGTTCCATTGAAAAGCAACATAATAACTAAATCCTGCTTCTCTGTGTTTAGTCTTTATCTTAGACAAGAGTAGCTGACTGGTTTCCAGTGATCTGAGAGATCTACTCGGCTCATATCTCTGCAGCGTATCAGATAACTATGCTGGTCTGACACCATTAAGTGATTTATAGACTCGTAAAAGAACCTTAAAATCTATCCTATAACATACTGGTAGCCAGTGTAAGGATTTGAGGATGGGGGTAATATGGTTTCTCTTCCAGCTGCATTTTGAATCATCTGAAGTTGTATAATTGCCTTTTTTGGACGTCCAGTTAGGAGACCATTATAATAATCAATCCTACTAGAAATAAAGGCATGGATGAGTTTCTCTGTACTGCTAATACAAGATGAAACTGATAGAGGACGAACTGACCATGGGATGGAATATTCTCACGTAGCGTAGGGGTCAAGATGAGGACAGCTGATTATTTCAGCCTTAAGGTCCACTTTTACTGTCATCCATCACTACTGACACAGCCAAACTGATCAATAGTGTTTATCTGCATCCAGCCAACAGTAGATGAGCTTTGGGAATATATACGTGTGTGTATGTGTGTATCAGTCACTTCATTGAGATGTGAAGCCAACAATGATACTCGCTATTTGTGTTTCTTTATTATAATTTAACCAAGGACTTCAATAGACTCCAAACTTTAAGACAGTCTAGACACTTTTTAAAGTTAAAACACATTTTTTAACATCATTAGTTAAATAATATGCCTTATATTCTAACACTGTCATATCTGAATATTATGACCACCCCTCATTTGGAATGACTATTTATTGAGGAAAATAATCCAATATAACATATTTGTGAGAGGCAAAAGTATGTGAACCTTTGCTTTCAGTATCTGGTGTGACCCCCCTTTGCAGCAATAACTGCCACTAAGCGTTTCCGGTAACTGTTCTTTAACTGTTCTTTGGTAGAACGACTTGTGTGCTTAGGGTCATTGTCTGGTAGTTCATGGACAGATGTCCTGACATTTTTTTTTTAATTCTCTGATATAATTCACAATTCATTGTTCCATCAATGATGGCAAGCCGTCCTGGCCCAGATGCAGCAAAACAGGCCCAAACCGTGATACTCTTTGAAGTGTTTCAGTCTGGTTTTCGCTGCCATCATAGCACTTAGACTGCACTCTTGCGTGTCATTAATGATCTGCTTCTTTCCTCTGACTCTGGCTGTCCTTCTGTTCTTCTGTTATTGGATCTAACTGCTGCGTTTGACACAGTCAAACACAGTGTACTCATTTCCAGTCTCTCTTCTCTTGGCCTTTCTGGGGTTGTTCTTTCCTGGTTCTTACTTGGCAGACAGAACTCAGTTTGTGTCTATTGGCAAAAATAAATCTCATACCATCTCAGTCACTCAGGGTGTTCCCCAAGGCTCTGTCCTTGGTCCCCTGTTATTTATTATTTACATATTACCCATTGGTAGCATTATTTATTCTTTTGGACTCCGTTTCCATTGCTAAGCTGATGACATTCAGATCTACTTTAACCTCAAACTTACTGAGTCCTTTCCTCCACCTGCACTGTTGTCCTGTTTACAGAAATCAACAAACTGGTTAAATGCTAATTTTCTTAAGCTCAATGCAAAAAAAAAAACTGAATTCCTGATTGTTGGTTCTAAGACTGTTCTAAGACTATCTCTCCCTTCACAAATTGCACCCTTGGCATAGATAACACAACTGTCCCTTCTTCACCCACTGTTTCAAATCTGGGAGTTATATTTGACCCTACACTCAGCTTTATGTCACACATCAAATCTCTGACTAAGTCCGCAATTTTTCATCTCCGGAATATCAGTGGACTCCGCCCCCTACTCTCTCTTAAAGACTCTGAGGTTCTGGTTCATGCTTTTGTTACCTCACAACTTGATTACTGTAATTCTCTTTTCTGTGGTTTACCTGCCAAAACTCTTCATCCTCTTCAATATATTCAGAACTTTGCTGCCAGAATCTTAGTCCAGTGTCAAAAATCTGCTCACATCACCCCTGCTCTCCATCAGCTTCACTGGCTACCTGTCTCTGAACGCATCCGATACAAAATCCTTATACTCACTTATAAGGCATTGCATGGTTTAGCTCTGTCCTACCTTTCTGCCCTCTTGCAGCCTTATGTTCCTCCACGCTCACTTAAGTCCTCTGATTCTGCTCTTCTGTCTGTTCCAAGGTTTAGGCTGTCCACTATGGGTGGCAGGTCCTTCAGTATTTCTGCCCATACCCTTTGGAATGCCTTTCCTCTCTCTCTTAGACTATCTACCTCTCTTCCTGTGTTTAAAACTAACCTAAAAACCTACCTTTTCTCTACCGCATTTCATTCTCTTTAATCCCCCCCCATTGTTTTGCTTTTTTGTGATCTTTGTTGGTTGACCACTCCTGATGAGGGTAACAATGTTCCTGAATTTCCTCCATTTGTACACAATCTGTCTGACTGTGGATTGGTGGAGTCCAAACTCTTTAGAGATGGTTTTGTAACCTTTTCCAGCCTGATGAGCATCAACATCTCTTTTTGTGAGCTCCTCAGAAATCTCCTTTGTCTGTGCCATCATACACTTCCACAAACATGTTGTGAAGTGCAGACTTTAATAGATCCCTGTTCTTTAAATAAAACATGGTGCCCACTCACACCTGATTGTCATCTCATTGATTGAAAACACCTGACTCTAATTTCACCTTCAAATTAACTGCTAATCCTAGAGGTTCACATACTTTTGCAAATCACAAATATGTCACATTGGATAATTTTCATCAATAAATAAATTACCAAGCATAATATTTTTGTCTCATTTGTTTATCTGGGTTCTCTTTATCTACTTTTAGGACTTGTGTTAAAATCTGATGATGTTTTAGGTCATATTTATGAGAATAAAGATAATTCTAAAGGGTTCACAAACTTTCAAGCACCACTGTATATCAGCAGACAGTGTGAGTGTAAATGATGAACAAAGACAACAAACAATAATTATACATTAAATGTATGTTTTAATACAGCAAACAATTAATATTGTTTTCCTGAAGACAGATGAGTAATGTAAGTGATGTCATTTTTTATTAAGTCAGTAACTGTAATACTTTACTTATTTACAGATAAAAGTAATCACATTACTGTAAAGCTTTACCCCAATCCTGCATATCAGGCAGCTGACTGAAGTCCTTAGACACACAATATAAATGCAGCGACTTGCTTTAACCCCAAGTGCATTGTGGGTAATATGTCCCAAGGAGCTAAAGTAAAGCGTTTTATTTATACCAGCACAGCTTTTGCAAGCTTTTCTAACATGACTGTTACTATATACTAACTATAGAGCAGCACAGGTAAGAACAGGAAGCTGTGTGTGTGTGTGAGTGTGTGTGTGTGAGATACAGCCATGAACTGCACAGTTTTCACACTACCCAAGCCGAGCTCACTGAGAGTGTGAACACACCCTGTGTGTATGGATATATATATACAGAGTGTTTGTGTGTGTGTGTGTGTGTGTGTGTATGTATGATATAGCACCTCTTCACACCAGCTATTACAGACTGCCTATGCTTGTAGGTGTGTGTGATGCTAAGACTAAGAATCCAGCACACACTGGTGAGAGCTTACCCTCTCTACAGTCAATTAAAATAACTAAACGAATGAGTTTCTGGGGGGGGGGTCGTAAGATTTTACAAACACAAATGTCTGCATCACACAGTTCATTTGTACCTGTAACTGTGATTAAAATCACTTTAATAAGCACGTACAGGCTGTTGTAGCTGTGACTACACTATATGTACATTTAATCCCATCTGAATATGGCTAGTGACTAAAAATATAATAAAAACAATTCTGCAGAGTCTATTTAAGACACTTTAAATCAAATTATGCACTTTGTGAATCGTGACAACCCTATATAAATTATAAATTGAATGCAGTTCTACTTGTAGAAAGTGTTTGAATGCTTTTTTATCATCAATTGTAATTGCAACTGAAGGAATAATGAGTCCTGGCATTCTATAAGCAGTCAAGAGATATTACTCTATATGCAAACTGTGTACCATAGTCAGGCATTATAGCATTAAAAGAAGGGGACCGAAATACCTCTTTGCTGTTTCAGCCAACCAGTTCTGAGCAGTTATTTGAAATGTGTATTGGGCTGATAAGAAGAATGAGCTCAAACAAATGAACCCAGAGTTCAGCTTCAGGGGAACGTGATTGATTTCATTCAATTTAGGAGTGAAGAAATTGTTTGAGTGACACACTATAATGTCTATCTCTCTATGGTGGGTCATACCTGCGTTACTTTATTTTCCAGAATGCAATATTTGTAATTCTTATGTTTTAAAAGTTTAAATCAGAATCAGAATCAGGCCAATTTTGTGCAGGCACTATAAAAGGCAGCCAAAAATGGAGTTTTCCCCTTTATCAGACCAGGAAGGAAAGAGTGTTGTAATTGTGCTAATGCTAGGCTGTACCTGCTGCTAGTTAAAAGATTTAAAGCCAAGTAGCATACTTATACTGTAACTGTTAAAGGTTATCTATGTTCCAAGCTAGCAAAAATCTACACTTATGACATAGCATTAGCATTAGCTGCTAATAAGTATTAACTGTGAAATGGATGAGGAAATGAGTATGAACTGGAAAATGTGTTTGCTCTGTCACGTATACACATATGTATTATCTCACTAGTATTATATAACACTATTCAGGTAATGTACATATAATTTACAGATAAAATACATAATAAACATAATATACATAGTGTACACAGAATGTACAGGGACAAGTATTCATCCACAATTCCAAATAAGTTGGGATGCTGTGTAAAAAGTGAATAAATCGGGTCCTGAATGGCTCAGCAGGCTAAGATGCTGATACTATGACCAGAGGATCGTGAGTTTGAATCCCGGTCATGCTGTTTGTCATTACAGCCGGGGCCCAAGAGAGTAAAAAAAATTGGCCGTGCTCTCTCTGGGCGGGTAGATGGTGCTCTCTCTCTCCCTATCACTCACACATTGCAGTACCCACTGGCTCAGGCGTCTACTGTTTGGTCCATTCAAAGCTGGGAATCCTTCGCTTTCCTACGAGCACGTTGGCTCCCCAGTGACGGTGTATCAGCGGTAGTTCAAAAAGAGGTGGTGGCTGTATCACACGCAGCGGAGAAGGCTTGTGCTCGTCTTCACTCTCCTAGAGTCAGGAACATTGCAAAAGTGATGGGGAGAGCCTCCTAGTTGATGGGATGGGCTAACTGGCTACTACTACATTGGGAAGAGGATAAAATTGGCAAAAATTTAAATAAACAAATAAATAAATCTAAATGAAAACAGAATGCAATTTAAAGCATTCCAGCTTTTTGGAATTGTGGTTGTAGACAGTGTGCCTGTAAATACACAATACACAAGCAAACATACAGACTAAATTAAGACAGGTCATATATAAGGTAGTGCAATCAACAGCAGGGTACAACATGTTTAGGAGTGAATTTTAAAGAGTAAAAACTGCTCCTGACTCCAAAGAAGTTTAGATTCATACACTATATAACTGAACCGAATCCAAGGCCAAGTGCAAATAACCACATTTTCTGGCCGTATCTGCCAATCAATGTAATTTGGAATCAGTACAGGGGAAGAAACAGCACCGGAGGGAGTAATATCTGAGTTCATGCTAAACTTTTCAGATGGTAAATGCTGTATCCTGACTATTTGTTTATTGGACACGGTTTCTCCAGGGTGCAGCATCAAAAAAGTGCTGCCGAATTACAGTGTGCTATAATAAAACCCATCTGACGCTCAGCCAAAGCTCTCGCAGTGACTCACAGCAAAATAATAAGAGTGAAAATGCAAGATGTGCTTAAAAACAGGAGGCTGCTCAATACAATGAATCCATGTAACCAATACATCAGCAATCCATGCAATTGACTGTTAGGTCACATTTCATCAGAAGACTTGTTTATCCTTTTTTAAAATATTATAATATTGGCTCTGATACTGATACTCTTACCCAGACCAGCTCCCTCCTATCCAGCAAAGGCAACAAATACTAGCCAATCAGAAGCAGAGTAGGGCAGTTTGCAGTTTGTGCACAGTCAATGGCATTTTTCTCCTGAGCTGCATAGACCAAATTAGACTTATTCTATTAAGTTATTAATAATGATAAATTTTACATCAAGGCATGACATTTGTGTGTTATTGATCTTATTAATATTGATCAAGAATATTAAATAAAGAATTCAACGATCCAAATCCCAATTGCCTAAATTTGATCCTAACACAATTAGCGATCAGTGCGACAGGTGTTCGATGTCTCCTTGTTACTTGAGCCACATTTTTTCTGTTGTCCAATTTTGCAGAGGTTTTGGTTGAACTACTTCAGTGTTATGTCAAAGGCTCTGGGTGTTGAGTTAGATGTCTGCCCTCTTTTGGCGATCTATGGCCTTCCTGCCCAATTGTCCACTTTTACTCAGTGTGAAATAGAGATTTTGGCTTTCACATCCTTGATGGCATTTTGACGCTGCCACATTTTGCTTCTGTGGAAATCCTCAGCACCACCCTCTATTTTATCATGTCTAAAAGAAGTGATGTATTCTCTCAAACTGGAGAAAATAGTGTACACTTTAAAAAGAAACACTGACCCCTTTTTCTCCAAGTGGAACTCTTTTATGTCATATATGGATTCGCTTTCAACACTGCAGTTGAATTGAATTTTGATCATAAACACAATTAAAAAAAGAGGAGGGGGGAGGGAGGGAAGGGAAATTACGTTTATTTAATTTATTTATTATTATATAAATTATGTAATTTATATTTATATGTTTTGTGTATGCATGTGTGTGTATATATATATATATATATGTATATGTATGTTTATGAACAGGGGTTCATAATGACAATGAAACTGAAACAGCTGGTTTTAGACCACAATAATTTATTAGTAGGTGTTGGGCGTCCTTTTGAGGCCAATACTGCGTCAGTTCATCTTGTGAATGACATATACAAGTCCTGCACAGTGGTCAGAGGGATTTTAAGCCATTCTTCTTGCAGGATAGTGATCAGGTCACTACGTGATGCTGGTGGAGGAAACCGTTTCCTGACTCGCTCCTCCAAAACACCCCAAAGTGGCTCAATAATATTTAGACACAAAGACTTGCTGTCTTGGTCACAGATGCGCCAGCAAGACGTGCAGCAACAATTTGTCCTCTTTTGAACTCTGGTATGTCACCATAATGTTGTGTACATTGTAATATACTATATAACTGTGCTCTTACCTGCTAACTGAACCTTCACACTCTGCTCTTACTGGTGCAATGTGACATTAATGAAGATTGGCCACCAGACTGGTCCAATTTAGCCATGAAACCTCCCTCACTAACATGACGGCGGTTTCATTGTCTAACCCCTGTGTATGTATGTATATAAAGTGTATCACAAAAGTGAGTACACCCCTCACATTTCTGCAGATATGTAAGTATATCTTTTCATGGAACAACACTGACAAAATGACACTTTGACACAATGAAAAGTTGTCTGTGTGCAGCTTATATAACAGTGTACATTTATTCTTCCCTCAAAATAACTCAACATACAGCCATTAATGTCTAAACCACCAACAACAAAAGTGAGGGATCATACAAAACTCTATTTCCGGAAAAGTTGGGACACTTTCTAAAAACGCAATAAAAGCTGAAATCTGTAAATTGTTAATTAGGTTGAACCTTTTATTAAAAGAGAAAAAGACAAAGAAAGGGTTTTCGATGACAAACTTAATTATCTTTGATAAACATAAACAATTTTGGAAACTGATGCCTGAAACACTCAAAAAAGTTTACTTCTGCGTTGTTTGTTGCATGTTTACTATTGCATCACCTTTCCTTTAATTATGCTTTTTAATTGTTTGGGAATTGAAGATACAGATTGTTGCAGTTTTGTAATTTTGTCAATTTTTGCTACAAGACTTGCTCAACAGGCACTGCTGTCTGATTCTCCTCTTCATAACTCTCCAAACAATAGGAGACAAATCAGGACTGTAGGCACACATGCTGTCACACTGTTGTAGCTTGTGCAGAATGCGGTCTGGTATTGTCCTGCTGAGTTTCTGGGAAAGAGAGAGTGATGCCTTTTCCCAGAAACTCCGCAAAACAATGCCAAATCTTATTCTGCACGATGAACATCCATGGCTGACGTGCCCTTGAGCAAAGCACTGAACTCCCAACTGCACCTCGGTCATACCTGCTCACTGTTCTGTTGAGTTGTGTTGAAATTGCTCACTAGTGTGCACGTAAACCAAGAATAAGTCAAACGCAGAGAAGAAATTCCCTGTGGAAGCACTTCAGTTATGACTGACTACAATGCTGAATTGCAGCCTCTGCAGACAGCTGATGTGAGAGAGAGGATGTGCTCAGCCTCCTCGTTTCTGACCTTTGACTCCTGATTGGTTGAGGCCAGCTGTGGAGAGAACAGGAGACACGTCAGTGTATACTCCTCTGCCCACTGCTCCTGACCATGAGTCAGTTTGATTGGTAGACTGCCAGCGCTGGTTTCCATGGATGCCCCCCCCATCAGACCACGATGGAGCTGATCAATGTCCTTCATAGAACTCCAGAAGGACGATGTGATTGTGTGTGTGTGTGTGTGTGTGTGTGCCCGCGTGAGTGAATCTCTCGGCACAGAAGCCCAGCTCTGAGTCAACACCGAACTCACGATCTGAGTGATCCGCAGAATAACAAACAGAGCTGTGATGGCCCCAGACAATCATGCTCACACACCCACGTTTCCCTCTATACACACACACACACAGATGCATTTCAGGCTACAACTTTCACCATTACTCACACAGTAACTCATAATAGTTCAAGTCCTTGTTACACAGCTTAATCCAGGACTGAAGGAGTTAGTGGCATGGACTCCCACTTACTAACAAGGTCTTGGGCTTCAGTCTTCCCATGTCTGTGTGGGTTTCCTCCAGGGTCTCTGGTTTCTTCCCACAGTCCAAAAACATGGAGTTCAAGTGAATTGGCTACTCTAAATGAGCCTGGCATGTGGGTGTGTGCCCTTCAATAAATTGGCGCCTGGTTCTATGTTTAACTGAGATAGTGTAATGCCCTGTGCCTGGTTAAGGGGTAGAGTACTCAACATGACCTTGATCAGGAAAATAATGGATGGATGGGTGTTCGTATTTACAAACTATTAACATTTTACATCTTTAAAATGCTTCACTGAGCATGTGATGATGTGGAGGTGGAGTCTTCTACAGTAGAACATCTCAGTGTCACTACTGGACTGAAAATAATCCACCAACCAAAACTATCCAGCCAACAGCATCCTGTGAGTACCACATACAAACCTGCACCCACAGTGGCCTTTTAGAAATAAGACTGGTGACCTGTCTTTCTTTAATGGCACCACATTAATCCACTGCTTTTGTAGTCATAGCACATATGTTTTAGGTTGGGGGCACAATTATAATGGACACTGCCTCATTTCTCTAACTCACTTAACTCACGATACAAAGCACAGCCATTTAGTCATTTGGTCGAGACCAAACTGTAGAGCATCATCACTATCCTACAAATCCCTTCAGAAACATAACTGTTGTCATTTTCCATTTTTTCACAGTTTGAAACTCTTAATTTTGAAAAATGTTCCTATGTGAACGTATTGTTCCATATACATATATATATAGTCTTTGGAACAGCATAAGATCAAATGTACACAGGTGTATTAGTTTAGAATGCTATTGCTGCCGTGACCGGGATTTGAACTGGCACCGCGGGGAGAGAAAAGCTTGGTTGTGCTACTGTGCACCACGCTGTACCACAGAGGCTAAACAATGTAAACTATAAGGCAGCTGGCAGAGTTCACCCAGCCAAGAGCAACCAGCTTCCAGGGGAACCTCGCTAAATGCAAACACTCGCCGAGTTTTGAAGGAAGAGGTCCTGTCATCTGCTAAGGGTCAAACACACATACACACACGTTACACTTATATAGACACCCAAGGACGCTTTACAATCGACACACTTCATATACACACACTCCAGCAAAAAGTGGCAGCCAGTCGCACACCGCGTACTTTCAACTAGAAGCGACCGTCCACCTGGAGGACTGCATCGAGCACTAGGGGGATCACCCAGAGAGTAGCCAATTCACCTGACGTCCATGTTTTTAGACTGTGGGAGGAAACAGGAGACCCCAGAGGAGCAAACACAGGGAGAAAATAGAAACTCCGCTCAGATGGGGACTCGAACCCAAGACCTCACCTTAACTGGGTGAAGCATCACTAAGGGTGGACTTTTAGGTGAACCTGCTGGAAGTTACTGGTTTATTGGCACCCATAAAAAATATGGTGAGATAAATACTACTGGCTGGGTGCCTTCTACATTTACATTTGAGGCTTTTAGCAGACCCTTTTATCCAAAGTGACTTACAGTTGGGTGCCTTGCTCAAGGGCACTTCAGTCGTGATCTGCCCGGGGATCGAACCGGCAACCTTCAGGTCACCAGACCAGGTCCTTAACCACTAGGCCATGGCTGCCCCTTCTACAACAGGTATAATAACAGTCTCTGATTTCTTGTAGTTAAAGATTGTATCACTTTGGCATACAAAACAATGGATTAAACTTATGTTATTTGAAATAAGAACACATCTAAGTCCTTGCTATATTTTGGTCTCCCATGGCCCACTGGGTTATTCCATAAATGGGTAGTGAGAAGACTAGAGAAAAGCGCTACCCATGTTCAGCTTCCACACTGAATATTTAACACCTCCAGTGGAGTAAGACAACACAAGTCTATTCCTCCTTTCCCACCATCAACCCACATTACGCAATATGCAGTATGGTCTTGTCCCATTTTCCACTCTTGCAGCCTTGTGGACCTAATGTGTATGTTCTTGCCAGGTCTGCAAAAACTTAGGATGTTCCATTTCTGTTGTTCTGCATGGGTGTTCTCGAGTGTCACTAATGAGCCCTTAGGGCTTTGCCTAATGGAAATGCATCTGCTAGAGAAATTTAGGTACAGATAGGCTCTAAGGGTCAAGCTCACATTATGCTTATTTTGCTTGTTTAGAGGGCTCATTTCTCACTAAGTTGAAACACAGGATTAGCAGCCCAAACCATTCTTTGATGGTTTCATCCCAATGCATGTCCTAAGAAATTGGTCACCAATCCACCTCTTGGACATCTACCTACTTACAAAGTTCATGCTGTCTTCAGTTTATCAGAGAACTGGGACATTTGTGTGTTGCTACAAAGTGAGACAAAACAGACAGCGCAAAGAAAGCTGAGGATGGATGGACCTGAGACATGATGGATGAAATGGTGAGGCATAAAACACAGTTCTAGTGTCTAGATCCTGTATTACAGTAGCTTTGTCTACACTCAGAGTTTTAGTGCACGTCTAGATCCTGTAATGGAAACTTTGTCTACACTGAGAATTGGATGAGATGCTGATGGAAGATTGAACACTATCTCTGCATGATGCCACCGTAGACCAGCTGCCCACCAACAAGCAACTACTGCGACCTTCTCCAGATGCCCTACACTACTGACAGCAGTCTAGTTTATATGGACTTTACTGGCTGCTACTATTATTATCATTCCTGTTTCATTATTGTCACCATATCGTGATGATATACACAATAACATCAATGTATATTATGTGATTTATCAACAACTTATAATTAGTTGACCAGAGGAGGATGGGTCTCCTGTGTGAGTCCGGTTCCTCCCAAAGTTTCTTCCTCCAGCTCTGAGCGAGTTTTCCCTTGCAACTGTCGCCTTTGGCTTGCTCACTGAGGATTTGATGTTTTGTTATTACTAACCCTGTAAAGCTGCTTTGTGATATCAGTTGTAAAAAGCGCTTTATAAATAAATTTGACCTAACTTGACTTGAATTTTAACCCTCCGGATTCGCCTCTCCCGCATGCTGTCATTGATATGATAATAATATGGTAATTCGGGACATACCATTGGTGAGTTCCAGCGGCCAGGAATCTATGGAATGTTAACAAACATGCACAGGTGATGCTGCTCAATAGACCTCTCTTGACTGTTCACACCTACCTCATAAATAATCAATGTAGGCTTAGTGGCTGAGGAAAACGGAGTGTCACCTCACATTTCTTAAGCTTTAAACCATATAATTTCTTAAGACTGTAATAACTATTGTGAAGCAGACACCTATGCTTATTCAGTTCAGAGCTCAGAAGTCTTGCTAGCAATGTTTATAGGATGTAGTTTCACAATATATCAGCACATCTGAAAATTTAATATTGTGTGTATATTGTAATATTATGGTAGCTCTATCTATACTGAAAGTTTTAATGCCTGATGTTTGTTTACAAGTGTAAGTAAGCTACAAAATTAAACTATGGCTATGTAGAGTGGGGCTTTCAAAGAATGAACTTTTATAGTGGTGGTGTGACATCATACGTCAAAGGATGTTAGTAAGCTGGCAGACATAGTGTGTCCGAAGTTGTGTGAAATCACCTACTGCTTGACTGGCCGAGCAGTGTGTACTGGTTTGAATGTAATTTATACACTCTAAGTATATGCATTTTCAGATGCAGCCTCTGCCTCACTCTGTAGCATCAACACTTCCTGGCTTTGTGATGTTAGCACTAATGAACCCAGGTTAGCATGGTACTGCTGGTTTGATCCAGCGGCATCACCACTGGCAGGCACACGTAACTCAGATCAAAGGGTTTTCCATACGCTGCTGAACTTTTGTCCTTGCAACATCTTGACTCAGCTATGCTTTCACCCCAATCAGGCTTTCATTTCATTCCTTCAGTAGAAACGAGCAGTGACTTAGGCAGCTAAAAGTGTAACAGGAGATGTTCTATTTATTTTTCCCTTGGGTAATGGAGTATTTCAAAAAAGTGGGAAAGTAAACTCTGAGGAATAGAAATTCTTCTAATAATGCATCTTCAGAAAATAGAATATGCTGAATAATTTTAATTAATAATTTAATTGAATATAAAACATGATAATTTTGAATTAAAGTATAAACAACAAATGTACACACAATTTATTTTTGATGTGGCATTGTATTTAAATACTAGCTGTGACCACAATGAAATTATTATTATTATTATTATTATTATTATTATTATTATTATTATTATCATTATTATAAATAATAATAATAATAATAACAATAATAATAATAATTTATATATATATATATATATATATATATATATATATATATATATATATATATATATAGTAGGATGGATGGACAGACTGATGGATAAATAAACAAAACATAGATAGATAGATAGATAGATAGACAGATATTGTTTGACTGTAGCACTTTGCTGGGGGGCTTGAATGAACCACATCAATAGTTTTTTTATATGATGGGACAGCCAGTGAAATAGTGAGATGGCTGTACTACAGTTGCGTGTGTGATATTGCGTGCTCACCAGTAAAATAGTCAAGGAATACCAAACATCACTATGCTCACATCACCAGGAGAGAGAATTTAGGTCAACAGAGTCCAGGTTCCAGCCTGAGGTCCTGTCAAACTACAGCAAACTCTTAACTTATATTAGCAGCTCACTTCACATAATAAAACAATATTACAAATACAAATAACATAATGAAACATGATTTTGGTCTCCTGATGCTCTCAGAGTAATATCGTCTGCATTGTAGTTTAATAGTAAACTCACCCAAACTATGAATAAACACATCCGTAATTATTTAGTGAACAAACAAGTAAACAAACCAGAACATGTTTATATTTGACATTCTTCACAGTAGCACCTCTTGTTTAGATGCAGCTTTCTTGGCATTTTCTCAGTCAGCTTTATGAGGTAGTCACCTGGAATGGCTTTCAGTTAACAGCTGTGTCTTGTCAAGAGTTCATGACTTGCATTTCTTGCCTCTTAATGTGTTTGAGACATCAGTTGTGTGTCTACTTTGAAGAATCTAAAACATATTTTGGTTTGTTTACCACCTTTAAGTTTACTACATGATTCCTTATGTGTTCCTTCATAGCCTTAATTTACAATGTAGGAAAAAAAAAATAAAGACATTGACTGGTACTGGATAGCAAGACTAATGGTTCAAAAACCTGATTCAGCTGGGCTAGGGATCACGTAACACAAGTCACATGATACACAGATATCAGACAGACTTGGGGAGTCCAAACAGAGCATCAAACTGGAAGGACAGAGTCCACTAAACCACAGAACCTATAACATTAATATTTGTGAGGATTCACGTCTGACGAAGGTTAATAAGAAAACGCTCCCGCTCTGAACGTTCTACCCAGACTACCTGCTTTATGTCAGCATCGCCATCTAGTGATCACTGTGTGTCAGTAACAGTTTCTGTCTAAACACTCAGCAGTCTTTTGACATTTGAGGTGCTATAAGAGCTACTGCATCTCAAAAAATGGTGAAAAGTTCATTGTTGTAATTTAATTAAACAATATAAACTGACGTGTTTAATTGATAAGGCTTTGGTGGTTAGAATGCTCACCTCTCAGCACTGAGGTTTTGGGTTTAAGTCCCCATCTGGGTGTAATATCTCATTCTCCCTGTGTTTGTGTGGGTTTCCTCTTCGGTTTCCTCCCACAGTCCAAAAACATGGGTCAGGTGAATTGGGTACTCTAAATTGTCCATGTATGTGTGTGCTCAGCAATTAATTGGTGCCCTGGGCTTAGCTAGGATAGTATTTAATGGCCTGCCTGGTAAAGGGGTAGGGGACTCACCACAATCCTGATCAGAATTAAAGGCACATTATGTAGTTTCCAGCGACATCTAGTGGTTTAGTTTCCATATTGCAACCAACTGAAGACTTTTTCCACAGCCCCTCCCTTCCAAACACGAAGGAGTCTCTACGGTGGCCGTAAGAGGTCATATATCTTTGATACTCCCGAACGCGATGTCTAATAGCAGCTTTAGAGCTAGTGATATGTCAAGTGGTAAGATTAATTTTAATGATAAATTTAGGAAATGTAATATGTAAAATGATCATAGCTACAATGCAGACGAAACATATTTTCTGCACTTCAGTAGTGCTATTGTAAACGTTAGCTGTTTTCTGTACAAAGTAATAAAGTAAACACATCAAACTGCTTCACTGTAGACAGATAATGCAGGCAGGATACACATTTTTCTCTAGTCAAGGTAAGCTTGCCATGCTCTGAAGAAGCACTTCAGCCGATAAGAGTTCACACAAGCTCATATTAGCTAAGCTCGCGAACTAGCGCGCAGCTACGAATCTCCCGTTCCACCTTAAATGCTGCAGTAGTGTTCAGCTCCGATATGCTACAATGTCCTGCAGCACCATTTAAGGTGGAATGGGGGAAAAACACTGCGCACACGAATATGAAGCTAAGTTTCATCATGTTTTCTTTTCTTTGACGATTGAAGTTGTGTTTTCTCTTCTTGACGAGCAAAAGAATGTTCCGCCATCTTAACAAATAAACCAAAAACCTTTATTCGTGCTTCTCCTCCGTGTATTTCTTCTTCTTCTCCTGTTTTATGTCAGCCAACGGTAAAACAAATCTACAGCGCCATCGAATTTGAGTGGCCAATTCGTCATTACAACACAAAACGGTTTTGTTAGCCTCGTTTGTCCTTTTAGAACTACTGTAGAAACATGGCGATGCAACATGGCGGCCTCAGTCGGTGTTCGACCTGCGACCATGCAGATATAAACAGCTTATTCTAAGGTAAAGTAATCAAACTACTTCTTAGTTTATAATGATTAGATGTGTTTTTAATCATTTTTATTAGTGATTATCTTAAATTCTGCTAAAAGATAACCTGAAATATTACATACTGTACCTTTAAACGGAGGATAATGGATGGACATGTTTCAGGCCTTTTTTGTTTTAATGTTGATCAGTTTGGCTCAGACTCTCAGCACTTCAAGTTAATAACGTCAGAGCTGCAGAACTGACCGAAATGGCCATGTCACATTTTTACAACGTAATTTAAACTAGTATTGTTAATATAGTACCACTAGTATTGGCTGAACAGGTCAAAGTTCAACGTTAATGCTTAAAATGAATCATCTTTAATAAATGAAATGTTAATCTTTCTACAGTTACTACATCTCTATTTAGAACATCTTCTCAATGTGTGAGTGGGTGGATCCTTTTATGCCAACTCAGCCCACTTCTGCACCGTTTGTTGTTTACAGTTCATCCACTTTCAAAATCCACTCGGAACAATCCAACAAGGAATGTTTACAGCCGAGACTCAAACCTCCTCTTTGTGCGCTCTACAGGCCCGTTTGTGGATCTGGGCCACGGTGTGCACTGGCCCATTTTCTGCAGACACAAATCCTTAATTGTGCCACTGTAATCTAACAGGCTGGCCATGCTTTAATGGGCTCGGACTGGAGATCAGGAGGGGAGATTTGGCAAAAGGACGAGAAAGCTCAGACAGACATTCAAAAGTTTGGCATCACTATTCATTTTGAGATGAAATGTCCGTAATTAGTTGCATAAATGAATTGAATTGGCTTCAGTCTTATCTCTTTCAGCCTCCTTTCCATCCTCCACTGAGCTTATTGCAGTGAATTATGCAGTGTAAATCAGTTTAAAGCCCAAAATCGGAGCTGTTTTCTCTAATAGCTTAATCAATGGAGACTGAGAGATTAGATGGCACATTTTTGACCACGACAGATTCCTCACTCAATACTTTCACTTTTTTTAAACATCCCATCAGGGCTGTAACGATCGGCAGACCCACGATCCGACAGAGATGACATAATGTTATAATGTTGCTGCAGCAGGTATTGATTTTTAGACCCTTTTGAGCCGGACAAGACAGTGACCAAAAGAGAGGTTGAGGTGGGGCTGGTTATGGAATCTTTTTATATAATCTTTTGATATGGCCAATAAATGGCCAGTTAATAATTTACACCTTCTTTTGCCCGAATAAGAGCAAGTTAATGGCCACAGCCAGCACATATATTACCTTTTATTATGAAATCAATG
>BRDA01067998.1:0-14839 GCA_036984385.1 Crenuchus spilurus | reverse complement strand
ATATATATATATATATATATATATACTGCACTTATATAAGTGCTTTGCGGGAAAGGGCCTTAAATTCACTCTTTCTGGATGTCACAATTTATCTGGATAGGATGTTTTTAAATGATGACAAGCCGAAATGAAATACTGTAGAAATAACGAGGCTGTGTTTAAAATGTAAGGAGTAGAAAGTACTGATAATTGCATGAAAATGTAAGTAAGTAGAAGTAAAAAGTTGTCTGAAAATAATTACTCCAGTAAAGTATAGATAACCAAAATTTCTACTTAAGTATAGTAATGAAGAATTTGTACTTTGTTACTTGACATCTCTGGTCTGCACAGTGTTTCTTATGATAAGTGAAGAAAGCTCAGAATAATGTTGATGTGAATATGAACTTGAGCTGATGTTATGGAGAGGATGAAGAGAAAGACTGAAATGGCTGTAGAGGGAGTTGTTCAGGTTTTGGTTTCTAAGAAGAGAACACACTAAACGAGTCCACTGAACTGGGTCAAATAGCTGGAAATTTTGTTAGAAAAAAGCAACTTTCTACTAAGGTTGTAGAAGTGCTAATCACACGGTGTGGAATTATAGTGGAATTGAGGACTAAGCTTTTTGTAATTTGCCTTGAGGCACTTTCCTAAAGCAAGGGCTGGACTAAGACTTTAGACATCTAAACAAAGTGCATTCTTCAGTTCACCTTCATTCTTCTGAGAGCCAAATTTAGTGTGTTATCGACAAACTTCAGTTTCTAAGAGCAGTGCACTGCAGAGCTACAGGGCAAAAAGGCATGAATGATTCATGTTTGGGCGTCCTCCTCAACACTTGAAATCTGTCAGAGGAAATCTGTTGAACTGTCCATGTGTTGAAAAGCCCACTGGAAAAACACTGCTTTAAGATCGCAGCACCTTTTTGTTAGTGTGTGAAAGTTCTTCTCAGAAGTTCTAAAATCTGTCATCAACATCTTCAAGAAGTACATTTGATAAGTATGATGAGGAATATTGCCACAGAACTTCATTTAAATGATCCCAAACCACACTGGAAAAATACTGTTTAATCTGTTCATCTGTTTTCGAACATTTGTTTTGATATCAGGGCAGCAATGACCAATTATGTGCCAAAGTAAGCCATAGAACCTGCACAATAAAACACATAGATCCGCTTTGATGAGCAGGTCTGGATATGGTCTGTACTTGGATGGCAGTCCTCTTGTGTGTATCCAGGAGGCACTGTTCCTGTGTTCTGTGTGGATCCAAATGTTCCAGTGCTGTGCTGTGAATAATATAAGGGAAGAGGGAAGAATTGGGTTTGGAGGTACTGGACTGTCCTGTCTGTAGAAGAAGAGGGTTTTATGGTTATTGGACTTACCTTTCAGTAGAAGAGGGTTTGGGGTACTGTACTGTCCTCTCTACAGTCCTGATCTGTCCTCAATGTAGAATGTTGGAGAATTTACAAATGACAATCCTGTACTTTTATACACTTTAAGACTTTACAGACAAAACTAGAACACTTAGACACTTGATGTCCTCTGTCACTAAAATGTCTTAAGTGTTTTGAGAAGGAATGACAACATTATGAAGTCATAAATGCTTTACCGTCCCATTTTTTTTAATATATATGTTCAGGCCTGAAATGTAAGGAGATTAAGATTCACCTTTTTGCCAATGTGATGGATGGATGTATATTAACAAATTAAATAAAGTTCAGCAGATGAAACATCTTTTGTCTACGACTCTATTAGAAAAATTTGTTAAAATAAGTGTAAGAAACGCTGCTATTTTTTGTGCTTTTGTGCTTTTTTCTATACATATACTTTCATGCAATCCTCCAATCCTTGTCCTGAAGATTTACCAGCCTGAACAGTTCAGCATCTTTATCTCTCACACCTGAGCAAAGGCTTTTGGGATCTGAATATCAGAGTCATGTGTGTTGGATCTGACCACTCCAGCACGCTAGATCTTTAGGACAGGAACAAGCAAATAAACTTGGTGTAAATAAACTTTTTCCTACAATTTGTTTGGGCTAAATGTAATTATGCAGCAGTCCTGCTCTAACACACCTGATCCCACTATTTCAGTCATTAGCAGCTCTTTTCGTTGGGTAATTACCTAACACTTCTTGTGTTGAATATGTTGTATTTATGTCAAATGTACAAAGCAGGGGCAAGGAGAACTTATTGTCTTTCTCCTGGATTTATGAGTTTTATGACCGAGTAGACATCTACAATGCTGATGTATTAGTACAATCATGGATTAGAACGTTTTTGTTTTTGTTGCTGATGTGTTTATGGTATGTTTAATCCTAGGAATGTTCTAGAAACCACAAATGACAGCATGTCACAAAAGTGGCCGAGTGCCAAAATCAAACACCTGACAGAAATCACAGGATGGCTGTGAGGTTCTCACACCAGAAAGCAGCTGAGCTGAAGTTTGAGTTAATTATGAAATTTTGCAGGGTGTTTTATAGACTGAAGAACATGTTTTAAAGATCTGTGAACCTGAGAACCTGTGAGAACATGCGACATCTTCTGCTGTCGTCATATGCTGGTGGAAAGTTTGGTATGAGCTGAAATGTAGAATGTTTTCATGTGAGAGTGAAGGAGATGGGTGTTACTGTATAAATACTTTTAGCATCTCCATCATCTGGTTTCCTTACCTCTGCAGGTTTTTTTAGGATATTTACCTCAGATGTCCTTTTATGATAATTTTTCTTCTGGGAAACTTGGAAACTTGTTCACAAAACAATTTTAATCAATAAAAAATCAATATGCAAAAATGCCACAAATCATTCCAACCCAAAGCAGTAACTCAGGTCAAATTAGCCTGTGATATCTGAGAGATGTAAAGGTGCAGGTTGGTGCTGTTAGGTGAGTAAAGAAAAGGCCTGAGGGCCTCAGCAGTACTGAGCTCCTCCTACACACTCTTCAGCATCAGCTCTTCTACCTGCCTCACACTCATACACCTGTACCATCACTCAGGTAAGCAGCACATCTCACCTGCACGCTCATTTACTCACATTTCTGCACACTTCTTTACAATGGTGGTGATAGGAACCAGACATCACAGTATCTGCATCACATTTTGTTTAATATAAGCCAAAAAGTTTTTCATTTCTATAAATAAAATGAATAACTAAACTATTTCCCCAAAATAAGTCTTGTAGTTAGTCAGGAATGAATGTGTGTTGGTTTGACATCATTTGCTTTAATAACATGAGTTTAATTGATGATTCTTTTATATTTGTATATAAAACAAAGACAATAATATATGAATATGTATGAAGATGCATGTGTGTTACATTATTACTAATATTTAATAAAATGATGAAAATGTCTAAAATTAATGATGTAAGTCACATGGATGTTTTGTGTGTTTAATGTGAGTGTCATTGGCTACAGACACTGAAACACTTCACATTTCTTCTGGTAATTGTAAGATGATCCCTAACACTGCAGCCACTGAACACAAACACAAAGCTAAGCGGCTGTATTCTGGCTTCATCATAACAAGTGTAGTTTAGTAAAGGTTGTGCTTGTAGTTTGTTGTCTTCTTCCATTTCACCAACAAACTAACTGTGCTGGTGAATCTGTTTTGTTGGGGAGGAAAAGCAGAATTCTGAATGTTACACCAACATTAACATTACTGCAGTAAAATTACACTCTGATTCCTGTCTAAAGCCTATAAAAAGTAACAGTGTCATTAAAAACATCAGTATTCTTTATAAATGTTTCAGTTTTTTCACTTATTCAACCGAACATCGAAAGTTAGATTTTTGTCATTTTCGGCTGAATAATTTTGGTTGCCGAATATCTGATGCATAATGATTTGGTGATTCAACTATGTGCAATTTTCAACAGGTTATTTTATAGTTAAAGTTCATTTTATATGACATTTAAACAAAAAATATTTTAAAGATCATACTGTGTAATAATAATACTACTACTACTACAACTACTACTACTATTACTGCCAATAATAATAATAATAATAGATTTCACATTTTATCTGTAACACTTAGTTTTGAAATGCCTGTTGCTACAAAATGTCCTTACTATAACACAACAAAATTATTATGGTTGCCAAGCAATACACAACAAAATTGCTATCTGATTCTTAATGTTTTTCTTCTTTTTACGGTTCATAGTTTTCTGCCAGATTTTTGATATGCATCTCGCCTTGCAGTTTTTATAGTCTGATTTTGTGATGTGTGCTCCTATACCTGTTTTTTATTTGATGCAGTTTCTGCATGGCACAATATTGTTGCTGATATTTTCTCCATAGGAATGAATGGGGTGCAAATGTTTTGGTAACCATCAAATGTAATGATACAATTACACTTATTACACAATTGCAAAATTACACCCAACCAACCATATGGTGTACCACAGCGATGGCTTGGTAACACCTGTGCTACTACCTGACTTACCATAGGAACCATGTAGCAACAGCCTAGCAGCTATTGGTGGGAACCATTTCAGAAAATTCACTTTTTAGTTTTGTACCTGTTTTGACTTTCTAAACTTTTCTGTGGCCTTGTGAATCTTGATTAAACCTTTAAAATATTGTTTATTGTTTTCTTACAGCTATTTAAATTTGACTTTAGCATGCTACTAGAGCAACAAAGTTTGATATTTACAAAACATCAGTTGTTTACATAAAAAGTAATGTTGTCAGTAATGATGAATGAGAATGTTGTGGTAATGACAAATCATACACTTTATTTACTAAAACATGACTTATTCCTAAAAATAAAACAAAATCAATGACCTTTCTACGTGTTACACTTTACCTTTTAGAACTAACAACAGCAACATTACAACACACCTTTACATACAGTTGCACTTGAATAAGGCTTCACAGGATATTCCCAAGGGACATTTTCACTCTTCTGATGTATAAATAGTAAATAGCATGGTTTGCCCAATTTTTGACATGTATTTTTAATTTTAATAGAAATGACATTGTGGTAATGGCAAATAAATGAACAACAAAAAAGACTAGAAAAATTATAAAAAGATGTCTTAAACCATGTCTTAAAAGTGTAATTTTGTTTTAAAAGTTTTAGAAGTTGTGTCAAATAATTAACATTTTCACAAATTCCTTTTTGGCAAAAGACATTTCTTGTATTTGGTGCTAAAATGTAACATCTGAAAAATCAGTTGAGATATATTTGCTATATGTTGTGGTATTGCAGTAAGAATATTTTGTAGAACAAATTATAATCAGTGAAGCAACAGAAATCAAATATTTTTAAAACGACTGATAAAAATATATCTAATAATAATAATAATAATAATAATAATAATAATAATATTAGTAGTAGTTGTAATCTATATGTAATTATTGTTAATAAACAAAGAGCTGTGTTTTAACTCACAGTCACTTCCACAGTTAAATTGCTAAGCTATATGGAATTCAGTAAAGTGACAATTCTGATAATTACAGGTGATCAGTTGTCAGTCTTTAGGTTTCGATTTAATGTGAAATATGAGGAGTATGTAAGAGGTGTTATTTAATGACATACCTGAGCTCAAAATTAATACTTCATCATATACTATTACAGTCTTATACAAAATGTTTGTGCACATTTAAACTTTGTTTCTTGATCTTCTAACACTTAAACATACTGCAGAAGACATATTTTATTCCACAAATAAATAGTAAATAAAGAGTAAAATGATGTAAAAATAGAGTAAATAAAGAGTAAATCAAAATAGAGTTAATAAAGAGTAAAATAAAGTGTAAAATAAAGTGTAAACAAAGAGTAAGATAACGAATAAAAGAGTAAAATAAAGAGTAAAATAAATTGTAAAATAAAAAGTAAATAAAGAGTAAAAAATTTAATAAATTGTAAAATATAGTATAAAAAAGTGTAAAATGAGTAAATGAATAGTAAAATGAACAGTAAATAGTAAAATGAAGAGCAAATAAAAAGTAAATAATAAATACACATGCTTCTTCTCTGTGATGATGGTTTATTTACACTTATATTACTATGGAATTTTAGCAGGGGGACACTACCTTTTGACAGATGTCTCTGCCCTAACATTTCAAACTAACACTGATCTTACATGTGCAAATCTGTGAGGTGTATATTTTTTATATATATATGTAAAAATTTTGGTGAAAATACTTTCATCAGAGTGTCTTCTTCTCAAGTGCACTGAATTTATTTTGAATTGTATTTTTTTGTAGCAAGGATATTTTTATGGGTATATTTTTCAGCATCTAAAGTCACATCTGGATAAAAATATTGCTTTAATATACAATGCCAGTTAAAGGTTTGGAAACACCTTTGGACATTCAGTGATTTGTCATGATTTAAAAATGTTCTGCATTGTAGATTAATACTAAAGTAATCCAAACTATGAAGAAATACATATGAAATTATTTAGTAAACAAAGAAATGTTAAATGAACCAGAATATGTTTATATTTGACATTCTTCACAGTAGGCACCTCTTGCTTAGATGCAGATTTCTTGGCATTTTCTCAGTCACCTGGAATGGCTTTCAGTTAATAGCTGTGTCTTGTCAAGAGTTCATGAATTTCTTGCCTCTTAATGTGTTTGAGACATCAGTTGTGTGTCTACTTTGAAGTAAAATCTAAAACATGTTTTGGTTTGTTTAACACTTTTAAGTTTACTACATGATTAATTATGTGTCCTTTCATAGTCTGGATGACTTCAGTATTCATTAAGAGTGTCAGGGAAAAAATAAAATTAAAACATTCAATGAGAGGGTTTGTTCACACTTGTGACTGGTACTGTATATCGTTACTGATTCTTCACTGATATTTTTACAGCAACAGTAATTAAAAAAAAAAAGTAGATTTCAAGGACATCTTGATTGATTGTATCTGAAGTAAGTGGAGACATACAGTATGTACATATGATAATTTGTTGACCATTCCTTTAACAAAAAAATTGCTCATATAAGGCTGAAATGGTCTTTTAAACATGTTTCCCAAGATGGTGAGGTCCTACAGTCAAGAAATGTTGCTTCTTTATGTTAGAACTGAAGCTGTGAGACTAACAACAACAATTTTAGCATTAAATAAACAGTTGTTGCTAAAGGAATTGTCACAAAATTAGGTTTTTCTTCACTTAACTCGGATAGAGTCAGTCAATACATATCTGGAATCTTTTTTTAATAACTTCACTGTTCCTGTGAAAAACATGAACAAACTTCTATTAAACTGCAGGCAGATCATAATGAAGGTCACACAGAGTATGTTTCGGTCCCAGTATTGTTTTCTGCTGTTACCAGAAGTAAACGGAAAATTACAGGAAGTTTTATTTCCTCTGAGAATTCTTTTGAGATTTTATTAAATTATTTATAAGAAATTATGTTTAGTACAAAATACAAGATACAAAAAATGTCCTTCACTTGTAGCGCAGTTACATTTCTAACTACTGAGTGGAACAAAATGCTCAGGCTAATCAATGGACCTGATATAAATCTGACCAGCATTGAATATCATATGTTGTGTTAAATGTTTTAAAAAGTTATTTTAAAAGCACAATAAATATTTGTTTATTCTTAAGGTCCAGTAAAAACTGATCTGACTTCTTGTTTAAGATTTGTGAACAATGACCTGGAGAAACTACTGAAACCAAGATGAGAAGAAAACTCATCAGCTGCAGAGCACTCATCTGTTCTGTTCTCTGGACAGGTGAGATACAGAGGAACACAGTTCACCTCATCAGTATGCAGTAAAACAAGCTGAACTTATTAAAACAACTAAATGTATACATATCACAGACAATTAAATATAGACATCTGTTTTCTTCCCAGGATGCTATGCTGCTCTGGTCAGTGCACAGGTATGACCGTCTCATTTGACTCAAAGTATGACTGATGTAACCTCTTCATGTTCAAGAACTAGATTTAGTATGATAATGAAAAATACACTTGTAGTCTTAAGTGATGAAAGTTGTGGCTTGGATGTATACATATAAAAACACATCTCACACATCAAGACCAGATCCTTACCACTAGGCCAT
The DNA here is from genome assembly GCA_036984385.1 of Crenuchus spilurus. Classification (NCBI taxonomy): domain Eukaryota; kingdom Metazoa; phylum Chordata; class Actinopteri; order Characiformes; family Crenuchidae; genus Crenuchus; species Crenuchus spilurus. The sequence continues at coordinate 6,850 of BRDA01067998.1, read as the reverse complement.
GGCTGCCCCCTAAAGCTGGATTAGAACCCATGATTTAAGGAATACTAGATAACTAGTACAGTCAGAAGCTCAACCAACTAAGCTATCAAAGCTGACAAGTATATATTAAATTTAAAGAAATAAGCAAAAATATGCTGTACACGTATCACATTTATGCTGTTGGTTTTCTTTCAGTGTGATTCAGCTCAACTCAATGGTAAGAGTGGTCAAACATTTATTAAACTCTGCAGATAAGTTTACAACTCTTATCTTGTGGATTCATTTATTATTTTATAATGTAATCGTTGTTGATGTCAGAGACTGGCATATTTAATAACATATTACTATGTTACGTTAAAAAGTTATTAATGTAATATTTACCCCCCAGCAACAACAGGAACCTGCAGTCTAACTAATGGGTGCGTTTTTAACCCCATAATTCTCTTTGCATGCATTTGTTTGCACATATATGTACACTTAAGCATATATATTCACAATTACACAAATATATTTTCTAATTTAAGCAGAACAAACAACTTTACCACCAACAATTCCCCCACCACCAATTCCCACACGACTGACTCTCTTATGACCTTCACCACCACCAACAATTCCCTCAACACCAATTCTCCAACCACCTTCATCACCACTACCAGTAGTTCCCCTACCACCTCCAGTAGTTCTCTCACCACTGATTCTTATACCACCATCACCTCTACCTCAAATATTTCCCCCACCAGCAATTCCTCTACCACTTTCACCACAACCACCAGTAGTTCCCCTAACACCAATATCCCTACCACTTTCACCATCACCACCACCCCCACCACTGATTCACCTACCACCGTTACCACTGCCCCCACAATAAGTTCCCTCAATTTCCCTACCTTCTTTCCCACCACAAGTAGTTCTACCACCATCAGTTTTCCTACCTCCATCATCACCACCACCACCACTACTAGTAGTTCACCCACCACTGAATCCCCTGCCATCTTAACCACCACCAGTAGTTCCCCCACCACTAATTCCACAACCACCTCCCCCACACACCTCTCCCATACCAATTTCACCACCATCACCAGTAGTTCAACCTCCACCAACCCCCCTACTACCTTCATCTCCACCACAACCAGTAGTTCCCCCACCATTGACTCCCCTACCACTTTCACCATCACCACCAGTAGTTCCCCCACCACTGATTCACCTACCACCGTTACCACTGCCCCCACGATTAGTTCCCTCACCAATTCCCCTACCATCTTCACCACTATGGCTAGCAGTTCCCTCTCCATCAGTTCCACTACAACTTTCACCTCCAGCAGTAGTTCCATCAACACCAATTCTTTTACCACCTCCCCTACAAATAGTTCTCTGATTAATTCCCATACCACCTTTACCACCACCAAAACCAGTAATTCCCCCAACACTGATTCCTTTTCCAATTTCACCACCACCATCAGTAGTTCCCCCAAAACCATTTCACATACCAATTTCACCACCATCACCAGTAGTTCATCCTCCACCAATCCCCCTACTACCTTCATCTCCACCACAACCAGTAGTTCCCCCACCATTGACTCCCCTACCACTTTCACCATCACCACCAGTAGTTCCCCCACCACTGATTCACCTACCACCGTTACCACTGCCCCCATGATTAGTTCCCTCAATTTCCCTACCTTCTTTCCCACCACAAGTAGTTCTACCACCATCAGTTTTCCTACCTCCATCATCACCACCACCACCACCACCACTAGTAGTTCCCCCACCACTGAATCCCCTGCCATCTTAACCACCACCAGTAGTTCCCCCACCACTAATTCCACAACCACCTCCCCCACACACCTCTCCCATACCAATTTCACCACCATCACCAGTAGTTCAACCTCCACCAATCCCCCTACTACCTTCATCTCCACCACAACCAGTAGTTCCCCCACCATTGACTCCCCTACCACTTTCACCATCACCACCAGTAGTTCCCCCACCACTGATTCACCTACCACCGTTACCACTGCCCCCACGATTAGTTCCCTCAATTTCCCTACCTTCTTTCCCACCACAAGTAGTTCTACCACCATCAGTTTTCCTACCTCCATCATCACCACCACCACCACTACTAGTAGTTCCCCCACCACTGATTCCCCTGCCATCTTCACCACCACCACCAGTAGTTCCCCCACCACTAATTCCACAACCACCTCCCCCACACACCTCTCCCATACCAATTTCACCACCATCACCAGTAGTTCAACCCCCACCAATTCCCCTACTACCTTCATCTCCACCACAACCAGTAGTTCCCCCACCATTGACTCCCCTACCACTTTCACCATCACCACCAGTAGTTCCCCCCCCACTGATTCACCTACCACCATTACCACTGCCCCCACGATTAGTTCCCTCAATTTCCCTACCTTCTTTCCCACCACAAGTAGTTCTACCACCATCAGTTTTCCTACCTCCATCATCACCACCACCACTACTAGTAGTTCCCCCACCACTGAATCCCCTGCCATCTTAACCACCACCAGTAGTTCCCCCACCACTAATTCCACAACCACCTCCCCCACACACCTCTCCCATACCAATTTCACCACCATCACCAGTAGTTCAACCTCCACCAATTCCCCTACTACCTTCATCTCCACCACAACCAGTAGTTCCCCCACCATTGACTCCCCTACCACCTTTACCACAACGGCCAAAATTAGTTCACTCAATTCTCCTACAACATTTGCCAACATAAGCAGTTACACCACCACCACCACCACCAATTCCCCTATCACATTCACCACCAATTCTCCAACCAGCTCCCCCACAAATAGCTCCCTCACCAATTCCCCTACCATCTTCACCACTATGGCTAGCAGTTCCCTCTCCATCAGTTCCACTACAACTTTCACCTCCAGCAGTAGTTCCATCAACACCAATTCTTTTACCACCTCCCCTACAAATAGTTCTCTGATTAATTCCCATACCACCTTTACCACCACCAAAACCAGTAATTCCCCCAACACTGATTCCTTTTCCAATTTCACCACCACCATCAGTAGTTCCCCCAAAACCATTTCACATACCAATTTCACCACCATCACCAGTAGTTCATCCTCCACCAATTCCCCTACAACCTTCATCTCCACCACAACCAGTAGTTCCCCCACCAGTGACTCCCCTACCACCTTTACCACAACCCCCACAATTAGTTCACTCATTTCTCCTACAGCCTTTGCCAACAAAAGTAGTTACACCACCACCAATTTCCCTACCACATTCACCACCAATTCTCCAACCACCCCCCCCACAAATAGTTCCTTCACCAATTCCCCTATCATCTTCCCCAGTATGACTAGCAGTTCCCTCACCATCAGTTCCACTACAGCTTTCATCTCCACCAGTAGTTCTATCACCACCAATTCTTATACCACCTATCCTACAAATAGTTCCCCAACCAACTCCCCTAGCACCTTCACCACCACCACCACCAATAATAGTACCAACATTACCAGTAGTTCACCCACTACCAATTACCCTACTACCTTCACTTCCACCACAACCAGTAGTTCACCCACCCCTGATTCTCCTACCAGTTTCACAACCATGACCAGTAGTTCACCCTCCACCAATTCCCCTGCTACCTTTACCACAGCCCCCACAATTAGTTCACTCAATTATCCAACAGCCTTTGCCACCAAAAGTAGTTCTATCACCACCAATTCCCTTAATACCTTCACCACCATGACCAGTAGTTCATCCACCATTATTTTGCCTACCACATTCACCACAACCAGTAGTTCCACCACCACCAATCCCCCAACTACTTCCCACACAAAAACTTCCATAATCAATTCCCCTACCATGTTTACCACCATGACAAGTAGTTCCCCCACCATCAGTTCCACTATGACTTTCACCTCCACCAGTGGTTCCAGCACCACCAATTCCCCAACCACCTCCCCCACAAATAGATCCCTCACTAATTCCCCTATCACCTTTATCACCAACAGTAAAACCCTCACTACCAATTCCCCTAGCACCTTCACCACCACCACTTCATCCACAACTGATTCTCCTACTACCTTCATTTCCATCACCACCAGTAGTTCCCCCACCACTGATTCCCCTACCAATTTCACCTCCACTATCAGTAGTTCCCCCACAAAAACGTCCCTCACCAATTCCCCTACCATGTTCACCACCATGACCAGCAGTTCCCCCATCATCAGTTCCACTATGACATTCACCTCCACCAGTGGTCCCAGCACCAAAAATTCCCCAACAACCTCCCCCACAAATATATCCCTCACTAATTCCCCTACCACCTTTATCACCAACAGTAAATCCCTCACTACCAATTCTCCTAGCACCTTCACCACCACCACAAGTAGTACCCCTACGACAGATTCCCTTACTACTTTTACCACCACCCCAACAATTAGTTTATCTTCTACCTTTGCCACCAAAAGTAGTTCCACCACCACCAATTTCCCTACTACTTACACTATCAGTATTTACCCCACCACTAGTTCCCCTACCACCTTCACCTCCACTACCAGTAGTTCCCCTAGCATCAGTTCCCCTACTACCTTCACCACCACCACCAGTAGTTTTCACACCACCAATTCCCCTACCACCTTCACCACAAATAGTTCCCCCAGCACTGATTCGCATACCACCTTTACCACAACCCCCACAATTAGTTCCCTTAATTTAACTACCACTTTTGCCACAATAAGTAGTTCCCCCACCACCAATTTCCCTACCACCTTCACTTCTAGTAGTAGTACCACTACTAGTTCCACTACCATCAACTTCACCATACCCATGAATTCCACCAAAACTAGTTCCATCACCAGCAGTTCCACTAGCAGCCCCACCAATTCTCCTACCATCTTCACCATCACAACCAATTTAACCACCACCAGCAAAACCTACAACATCAATTCCCCTACCATCTTCACAACCAGCAGGTCAAACACCACCTATTCTCATACCACCCTTAGACTCACCAGTCCCTCCATCACCAATTCTTCTAGCACTATCACCACCACTAGTTCCACTGCTAACAGTTCCACCACCACCAGGTCTCCTATCACTTCTACCACTACAATTTCCCCCAGTACTAATTCAACCACCACCAATTCCTATACCATCTTCACCAACAGCAACAGTTCTATCAACAGATCCCTAACCACCAATTTCAACACCAGCATTTACACCACCACCAATTCTTCTGTTAATGTTAACACCACCAACCACTCAACTGCTAACAGTTCCACCACCACCAGCTCTGCTACCACTTTCACCACCAGAATGTCCCCTACTACCAATTCAACCACCACCAATTCCCATACCACCTTCACATATACCACCACCAACAGTTCTACAAGGAACTATCCCCCATCCATATTCACCACCACCACAAAGTCCCCTACACCTTTGACAACCATCAGCAGCAGTTCCCCCACCAACAATTCCCTTACCATGTTCGATTTTACCAATACCAAGTCCATCACCAGACTTTCCACTAATACCAGTTCCACCACTGCCAATTCCAACACCAGCATTTCTACCAACAGAAATTCCACCCATGCCAATTCCACCACTACCAACTTGATCAGCACCAGCAATTCAACCACCACCAACCTGACAACCACAATGAATCCACCCATGACCAGCAATTCAACCACTGTGAGCAATTCCACAACCACCAATACCACAAAGAGCAACTGCACCACTGCCATTTCCAGCAACAACAACTTCACTCAAGTTGCTTGCAGTCCTGGAAATGTGATCAATGCAAGTTCATGGGTAACACATAAACTTCTTACTTATAAAACACTATTTTGGAACAGTTGACATAGCTGATATCTGTGATGATCAATATGTGACCAATGAGATGTTAACTGTCATGTTTTAATGTTTTAACTATTCGGTTGCAATCTGTCAAAACAATTAGATTGAGGAGTGCCAGAGCACCATGTCTCATATTTTAAAACAATTTCTGGATTTGAATTTCATTAAAAATGTCCATTGACATTAAAATTAATCATGTTATAATGTATTAAAATGAACATGTGGGGCTATTGAGTAGAAAACCTGCTTGAAATGTTTGATGAGCTCAGGGGTGACATCCCTGTAGTTGATCAAATGTAACAGAAATTCCATGGATCAGGTGATGAATATTATTAATACAGATATAGTTGATTATTGCAACAAAAGAACATCTCAATTTATCTAAATGAAAAAAACCAGGCAGATCTAGTCTCCCATAGATGTCCCTATATCACATTGCAGTTTGAATATATAGACCAATTGACCAATATTTAAGTTGCTGAACTCAGTTGAGGAGCACTAACGTGTCTTTCCTAACATTTTTTTTGGCCTTTTGTATTTCTTTAGTGCAAGAACACAATGGTAAAAGGTAAGTGATATAAATTTTCCTTTCTTTGGATTCCTAAGCTTCCACGTGAAATGAAGCAAAAATGATTTTAGAGTAGGTGCATATTCACTTTATGGTGATTTTCTCTCCTTTTGCAGAAACAGTCATTTGTCAAGGTGTCGACAGGTGAGTCTTAGTGCTATGAGCAGTACAAGAAGTATAGCCTTCTAAAAGACATGTGACTTAACTGAATCTTCTTTTCCACAGCCAACAGCTTCAGAATCAGTTCTTCTCTGGAAATTTGTCCGCACATCTCTGCAACTTCAGCATCTCTGATTATGCCTGTTCATCAGTAAGTCCTCTATCAAACAGCTGCAAAATTACTCTGCTCATATTCATCTCTTTTGCTCACTGTTTTGTCATTCTTGCAATCACATAAAATTCTCTTTACACCTTTTCTTGTACGTTCTTGCATTTCAAGGTTGCAGA
>BRDA01067992.1:0-22703 GCA_036984385.1 Crenuchus spilurus | reverse complement strand
TTTAAGTAGAGTTTAGGGTATTGAACAACATGACCTAGAATTGATCAGAACTTGTCTGATGATATGAACAAAAATAAGAAATTAATAAAATACTTCCTCTGACTATAGCTTTTGACATGTGTGTGTGTTTTGTCCTAAAAAAATAGGAGAAAATGGAGGCAGTCTCAGGATATCTGAACCAACTAAAAGAGTCTTTGTAAGTGTCATTAAAATACTTTCAAATCATAGTAGGTTAGAGTATGTAGTGTAGCTCAGTATTTAAGTTGAAATCAACTTTATGAAACAGTTGTGAAATTCAGTTTTATTTTGCTTATTAAAATTTCTTGTTTGCAAAACTTCTTCCTAATTGAGTTTTTTGAGACTATTTGGATATGTGTGTATTTTTATATTTGTTTTCAGGCTGTCTGCTAAACATCATATAGCTCATATGATGGTCTTCATGTGGAGTGCTTACTCCAAACCCTGTCCATCATCTGCTTGTGAGATGCTCACTCTCATTCTCCTCTGTGTCCTCATCACCATGACCATCACAACTATGCTATTTTTGTGGATGGTGTTCAGTTTGACCTATGACTTCTTTTTTGCTGGTGCCATAGTTGGTGTAAGTGCATGTGTGATGATGGTACTGCTGATACTGGTGCACCCAGTGCGCTGTATGGTAACAGTAACTGTGCCTTCACTGGGCACTAAACAGGGCCGTAAGATCATCCTGTCCACTGCACTACTTTATGCCATCACCTCCTGTGTGCCTAATGTCACCCAAAACGTGGACCGCAGCATCCACATGTTGAAATGCAGCACAGGGAACATCACACACAGCATGCTGCAATCCATCAATGTGCCTAGACAAGCTTTTAAAGACATTCAAAACATGGAAGCGCTGTCCTTTCTCAAAATGTACACAGAGTTGGAAAGTAATGCAAATGTGAATGAAATGGAAAAGGAGCTCAGTAAAGTTTCTAAGAATGTAAAAGAAGAGCTAGCTCAACTACATGGCAGTATTAAACAGATTTCCAAAATCCTCAAGAAGCTAATCGCCGGACTCTTTGTGCTTTTAATGATTGGCAGTTCAGTGGCCTATGTGAGTGGATACTTGACCCATATCAAGTATGATAATGTGTACCGATCACATCAGCTAATGGAGTCACTGCAGAGGGAGAGTGGTGACATTACATTGCCAAAATGCTACCAGAAGAAGTTGGTAAAGACCTCTGGGGTGCGGATGAGCACACAGGAGCTGACTCGTGGCCTATGGGGAATGCTGGGCCTGCTCATATATGGCCTTATGTGTGGGCTCTTGCTAGGCCTGGACTACTTTGTGTACAAGTCACTACAGTGGCTATTGGTTTGGACCTCAGACATTCCTGACATACATGCTGCTGTGGACATTGAATTGAAAGTGAGTGCAGCAAAATAACCACACTCACATATTTTGTTAAGATTTATTAAAAACTTTTAATATACAGCATGTTTCAGATAAGATCAAAATATTTCGGTAATGCTCACTAGCCTGCAAACACATTTATCTGACCAGGGTTCATTTAGCTTAGCCATATGCCTAATAATTAGCAAAGACCACAAGTGTCTCTGCAAATACAAAAACACCCAATATGGTCTCATTTATCACTGCTTTCCAAGAAACGGCAGAAGTGTAGTTCTAGCCAAAACAGTTTTAGTTCTTACTATTCGCACAACTTGTTCTTAAACAACATTTAGCACCATAATTTCTTGCAGTTTTCTAGAAGATTACTGTACTTCACCTTGTGCAAACATTAACCTGAACACTTTTAGAAATACAGGTTCCTAAATGGTTCTTGAATTGGATGTACAGTTCATGAAAAACCTTTATTTGATATAGGGCTCTTAGATTATATGAAAGTGTTATCACTATTTCACTCCATATTTTAAACATCTCATTCACAAACATGATTATTTTAGGGTTCTATTTGGCAACAAAATAGTTATTTTATGGTATTGCTCCAAGTTACTGTATACTTTTAGCCACCTATATTAGGAAACTATGTTAACACATCACATTCTCAAAAATGCACTAATGAATCAGCTGAACCTCTGCTCAATTCACTTTTTTTTTTTTTTTTTATATATATATGTTCTAAAAATTGAGCATTCTCTGTTTGTATTTCTTGTGTGTCTGTCTAACCTTTAGGTAACAGGTACATACTTCTATTTAGTTGAGCATAACCATGTAAGAAGAAGAAGTTATCCATTCACTGTGACAATGCTGCCTCTGGGATGTGTTCATCCACTCTCTGCACCAGACCATTCCACCCTAATATCCATTTGTGTCTTCCTGGCCATTGGTTTCTTTATGGTGCTGGGGGAAGTGTTCGCTCGTCGCCTCCGGCGCAAAGTCTGTGCTTCATTTTACCACAGCCGTGAGGAGCAGCGCACTCAGTACCTCCTGCTGAAGATTCTACAGAAGAGAAAGAAACAAGAGGAAAGAGATGACTGAGAGTACCATTGTCATAACTTTAGAATTTATTGTCTTCATTTTTGAAACATGTTTTAATTTTTGCCTTATTTTAATCAATACCTTACTTTGTATGTGAATCAATTATGACATTATTTATGTACAAAAGAACTAGTCTTGATATTGTCCACTTAAACATAATGTAACAGTGTAATGAATCATGTTTAATGTATTTAACAGCGTCATTAAATCATTTTTATAATGTGGTATTGAATTTAAAAAAATCAGCGGTACAAACTGAATTATGGAAAAAGCTTTAAAAAGGCATGAATTGATAGATAATTCTATAAGTGTGTGCTGGTCATGCACAGTTGAGTGCAATATTTACATGTCACTCATCAAATGGCACATTTTTCACATAATACTTAATTTAACCATCTTTTACAGAGAACAGACTCTGCACATTGCACATTGTAATGCACACTTACATTACTGAATTCACATGCATTTACTAAATTTCATATTTTTGTAGAAATAAGTCAAATATTACCAGTGTAAAAGTTAATGTATGTTCAAATCTGAAAATAAATAAGAACTTTTCACAAAAATGCGCATAAAATTTAAATATTTAAGTGTAGAGGTGAGTTTGTGTTACTTATTGGAAAATCAACAGAACATGTCATTTGACCAGGGGTAAACAAACTTTTCTCTTTTTGCACTCAACTGTAGAGTTCAGACAGGGTTCACTGGTCAGTGTTGCCTGACCTTACACTGTATTTGTAGCCTTTACAGTTCTGTAAAAAGGGAAAAGAAAAGAAAAATCTAAAGAGAAATGGGGAGAGGGCATTAAATAGCATTACCCTTTCTGTGCTCACTCAAGAGTGATATGAAAAGAAATAGAATCTCCCTAAAGCAACAACAAGCTATTCAGCAAGTGTGTGTGTGTGTGTGTGTCTGTGTCTTTTTCTAGTTTGTAGAAACCAAATGTCCTCATAATGATAGCAATATACATAACATGCAAATTTTCTGCTTTGTGTGATAGAGACAGAGAGTCAGAGATACAGAGGAACTACCGGTAATCTTGCATGACTAAGATATCAGACTGTGCAAATATATGTGTTTATACTCAGATAGCAACCATGTATATATAATTTTCTTGTTAACTGTACAAAAGAAAGAAGTCAATTTACTGATAACAGAAACTATTTATGTTTAGTACAGATGTTGACTGTTTTATTGACTAATTTAATTATATTTGGTTCAGTTTAAATGTTTTGGCTAGCACTTTTTAGAACAAGTATATGTGGATTAGTTATGTGGAAGTTGAACCCAGTGGGCCAATCAAACATATCAATTAACAACTGCCTTAAGAGAAAGAGAAGGAAGTCTTTGAAAGGAATCAAGACTTGAAATGGGAATCTAAGCTCCTCAGGTCAACATAACATTGGAACATAGAGAAGGAGAAACTAAATAATCTAAATCTTTAAAGATGTTTATAGACTAATAGAGGTTATCTGGTGGAAGCAAGAATGACCATTAGTCCATGATTAGTCCATGATGGCTGTGACTATGCAGGGATCTCAGAGTGTAAAAGAAAATCAATGTGTGATAGATCATCAGTCAGTCATCTGGCTGAAAGAGATCAAATGAGGAAAGACAAGTTAAGTCTCAAAGTCTTATACAAAGCCTTTTAGTTTCAAACTACATATAGTTACAAAGCTTTCTATATCCTTGTAACTCAAAGGCTCAACTCATGTAATAAAAACTGCCACAGACTATTTTTTACACCCTACTAAACTTCACAGTTGATAATATACTCAGGGAGAAAAACTCTTAGACAGTTAAATATGATTAATCACTCCAGAGATGGTGTTTTCAGTGCAGTTTTATAGTTACTTGTTTTAATGTTTGGCCTTACGAAACATGATATTAGATGTTTGTGTCTGTTTGGCCATGGAATCTCCATTCATGAAGCTCCAGATGAATCATTCTTGCTGATGTTGCTTCCAGAGGCAGTTTGAAGAGCTGCAGCTGAGTACAGATGATGTTTACATGCTTCAGTACTTAGCTGTTCTATTCTGTTTGCTTGTCTGCGCAACCATTTTGCAGCTAAGCTGCAGTTGCTTCTAGAAATGATCACTTCCTGATAACGGCATTCAAACGACAATGAGATTTTGGTGAACTGAAATGTTGGAAAAGATCAGAACCCATTCTTCTGCACTGTGTTTATGGAAGATGCAAAGATGTTTCCTTAATTTTATTTAACTACAAGCAATTTGTGCAGCTAAAACAGAAACCGGCTAATTACAATAAGTGTCCACGTATGTTTAGCCATGATGTGTAAATTTAGAGGAAATTCTGATGTATTATTGTAAAGTATAATATTAGAGAGAACAGATAATGATTCAAGAATATTCTCATAAAATCCAGTTCAGCTTCAAATTGTGTGACCCTTTTATCTTTTTTTCTTTTGTCTGGAACTGAAATGTCAGAGTTGATAAAAAAAAACACCAGAGAGCTTTTGACTAGAAAGAAAAGTGACCTATAAAAAGAAACCTTTTAAACTGCAGCCAATGGTTATCATCTACTCATCAACAATGCCATCTCCTCTTAACAGACTCTGGACTTTTGAGACTGAGTGGCTCTGTATAGTGTCCCTAGGGGGAGATGCTTTTATTCTCTCAGCCATCCATTCTGCTTCCACACAAATCAAACATATAAGTAAATCAACCTTTCAGTCATATACCAAGATCAGTTAGAACAAATCCAATGACCGTTCACATGCAGGATAAGGAGTAAACAGAATATGTAATAATATATTTTTTATTGTCTACAAATCACAGTCTCAAACATTAAACACAGAGATGAAGCCTAGCAGATTCATCATATAAACAGGACCAAATACTATAAACTGGCAACACAACTGATGCCAAAAGTAAACATTTTGTTTTTGTGACAATCAGGACATGAAAATGCATGCTTTTAATTAACCTGGTGTTTCCAGATACAAAAAAGTCATCAGAAAATCAGGTAACTTATGCATTTCTAGTTTTGCAGTATCATAATGATCATATGTGAAGAATAAGTCTTTGATTCTGATCACTGGATTATCATCAGCCAGTCTTATTTTTGACTGTTGATAATCAACAAAAAGAAGATTGGCTTATGATGATTAGAATCAAAGTTTTCTCGATTTTAATGGGTATTTTTTTCAAAATCATTGAGAGTTATATTAATGTTACCTTAAACATTGATCATTGCTGTTTGTGGCAATAACTATGTTAGGAAACTTATGGGGAAAAAACATATCTACACACTCAAATCTTTTTGAAAGAATGCTCTGCTTCAACCATCAGCAGGTTCTCCTGAATCTTCAGGATCACTTTGGTCTCAGCTGATGAAAGACTTCAGTCTGAAATGTTCTGCTTCTCATTAAACCTTTAACCTGTACACTTAATCATGTTTTCAGAAATCTCAACCTTGTAGCTCAGCTATGTTGTACTGTTTAATACCATTGCCCATCTGTTGCCATACAGTTAACAGTCCTCTTCAGCAATGGTCATTTTCTGGCCACAGAGCTGCTCTTGTTCTTGCTTGAGTAAATATTTTTGGGTTGTAGACCTACCTGCTATCACGGTGTATCACTACTGTGTGAGTATCAATGCAACTATCTACAACTCAAATAATATGCAGCAATGGTCCTGTCATCAGAAACTGACCAACAATGATTTCACAGATGGTAGATGTACGTAATAAAGTGTCCAGGACTGATGTATACATCTTTGCTCAGAGTTCAGCATTGCCCTGCTCCAGTCGCTCCCAAGGAAACGGGTCGGTGTTGTCTGGCACTGTCGGGTTTTGCCGTCCGCTCCAAAAATGCTCCAGATCCGGCAGAGTTCGAGCGAACGAGTCCGCACGCATTTCTCTTCCGGTGTTCCCGCGCTGCGTTTTGGCGTTGCTCACAGCGCGTCGAGCCGCCAGGCGGACGCAGGCGCGCGTCAGGCTCTCCCGTAGTGGCACGAGCGTGCTGAGGAGAATGGCGGGTGAAAGCGCGCTGGCCAGGTACATGCACACCTCTGCGAACACGAGCAGGGCCGCGGGGGGTCTGCAGCCCTCGCGAGCGCCGTGACGCGCCCACGCCCACGCGCCCCACTCCGGCAGCAGCGCGAGCGCGTTTGCAGCCGTGACGCTGAGCAGCGAAAGCGCGATCTCTCCCCGGCGCGCGGCGCTGGCCTCTCTCGCGCGCGGGATGCTCTTGAAGATGGAGCGGACGTGGCACACGGCGGCGAGAATGACGGGGATGGCGTAGGCGGCAAGAGGGAGGACTTTGCCGTAGACGCGCACGAACTCGGAGGAGTGAAAGGGCAGCTCGGACACGCACAGACTCACATTACCCTTCACGTGCAGATTCGAGAACACGATGTCAGCAGCGGGAAAGGCCAGCGCTGTGGTCCACAATGCGCCTGCGGTCATCAAGGTCCGTTTCAGCTTGAGCTGCTCGTCGCTCGTCACGCGAGAGTGCAGGTCGTGGCGCGCGCGGCCCAGAAGCACCAGCGTGAAGGCCTTCGCCGCCAGGCAGCCGTGCTGCAGCCACTCGGTCATGCGGCAGGCCACGGGCCCCAGGGTCCACGCGCGTTTGCGGTACGTGAGCGCGCGCGCCGGCGCACACAGCGCCAGCAGAAGCAGGTCTGTGGCGCTCAGGTGGGCGAGCAGCGCCGCCGTGTCCGAGGCGCCCGTCGCCTTCACGTTGTGCGTCAGCACGGCGAGCAGTAAAACGTTTCCCCCGATTCCCACCGCGCAGATGGCACCGAGAAGGAAGGGTAAGATCAGCGCTGTGTCCTCACCGTTCAGCTGCTGGACTCCTCCGTCGAAAGCCACGAAAGAGGCGTTGTTGGCCGACGCTTCCAGCTCCATGTGCACGCGCGAACAGTTGCCCGCTGCTTGTTATGTTATTCACGTTGTCTGGTTTGACATCCGAGGAAGGAAATGAACAACAAATTGTGATTATAAAAATAATAGTTTTAAAGCGTTGACGCATGTGAAGGGAGTTGCGGTGGGAGCTGTCCACGACCTTAATAGTGCTGAAGTCCGTCTCTCAACACAAGAGTTATTTTAAGATCTTTCAGTGTCGTCAAATAGGCGCGTCATGTGTGCGCTCTGTGGCTGCAGGGCACCAACAGACCAAGTGGACAATCCAAACTCGACTGTCCAGTGAACTGACGGCCTGCCAGTTTACTTCAGTTTAAGAATTTTTTTACTCTAAATTTCATCAGATCTGTTTTAATTCTCAATAGTCATAATGAAGAAAAATGAAGAAATAATGTTAACACACTTGTTAACAAATGCATAATGTCAAGTACAAATCCAGTCAAAGAATTACTTTACCACCCAGGTCCAATACACATTGTCCAAATGTTTGTGCACACCAATGAGTGCATTCAGTTACTTTAAGTTGCACACATTGCTGACATAGATGTACAAATGCTCACACAGCTTGTCTAGTCCCTGTGAATACCAACATGACTCTCTGGAACATATAAACATGAACCTATTGGCACTGTGGCTAATGCCATACTGGGTGGGTATAAAACCCCATTGAGGTGTGGAGCAGTGGAACTGTATTCTCTGGAATGATGGACCTCCATCCAATACTTTTGGCATGAGTTGGGGATGAAGTGGGGAAGTGATCATCCAACATCTTGATCTCTCAAATACTTGTCACTGAATGCAATCAAATATTCACAGCAGTGTTCCTAGCATACAGTTATGCCAACAAAATCAGGATATATTTTAATATCTTTGATTTTGGAAGAAACAATAAATGAGCAAGTGACCAAATATGTTTCTCCATATGCATGTAGGGTATAACCTACTGAACTACATTGTTGTTTATTAACAGATTGCAATAACATATTCATATTATGGGGAATGTTTCTGCTGTATCCACATTTGCTACTGTGAGCCACAGTTTTCTTGAATCCCCATCTATATGTATATAACTAGCAAACCGGTTAGTATTGGAGTTCACTCGGTTGCAAGTAATATTCTTCTACTTCACAGCCTTCCATTAGCTCATACATGCGAGTTAATAGAGCATTTGCCTTACTTTCCCTCCCCCTTCCACACTCTCTCTCTCAAATACATGCCTGTTTCTTCGAGAGAGACTTTGTGTGGGCAAGATTTGACTGGAAGGCTCATGGGGTTGGAGGGATCTTTAGCCAGATATTCAAGATATCAACATTGTTTCAATTCCAGATTGTTCAGTCTGATTGTGTGATGTAGATTTTGCATACACCCATTCGATCATGGAGTAATTTATTTCTTTTGGATTTTCTTCCCATAGGAATGAATGGGGTGCAAATATTTTGGCCCCCTTCAAATGTAACAATGATAGAAATACACTAATACACAAACAACCAAATGTGATACTATACAACAATAACTTGGCAAACACCTGAGCAACCACTTAGCAACAGTCTAGTAAAAGCCTAGAAAACATGAGTCAAAACCTTAGCAACAGCCTAGCAACCACTTAGGAACCACTTAGCAACATTCTAGCAACTGCATCACAACAGCCTAGCAACCACTTAGCAACATTGCAGCAGCACTATTTAGTAACCATATTTCAACAGCCTAACAGCTTAGCAACAGCCTAGCAACCACTTAGCAAATGTGTAACAGCCTAGCAACCACTACACACCAAGTCTAGCAATGACTTAGCAACCAGTACTTTAACTGCACAAACACTTGTCTTTTTTCAATCTGCATTATTTATTTTAGATTATATTTTCCATTATTTTTCAGTTCCTTCTATTTTATACATTTATAGTGCCACAGTGATTTTTTATTTTATTTTATTATTATTTTTCTTTTATTTCATGAACTTAATTTTCATTAAGTTTTCTCCACGTAGCAGAGACTTCAGTGGTGCCCCTGTCAACGTTAGGGGCCCTATGTACAGTGCAAGATCTGTGTATGAGGAGCATCGGCCCTGAATTCAAGCCATTATTATTGACTATAGACTCACTGGCCATGTGCCTTGTACTCTGTCTATAATAAAACAAATTATAGTTCTAAAAATAATGCATTTCCAAAAATCTGACTGGCTGAGTCACTTTCAAAGCATTTGTAAAATATACACCAAACACACTTATGACCACCTCATAGCACTTGAATTCTGTATTAGACATTTTAATCAGTTTGTTATTCAAAACTACAAGAACAGTCTTATATTGTAATGGAATCACAATGATATCAAAAGAGATATTAGAGGAGAAACAGAGTGTTATTGGTTGTCATGTTAAGTTATTGCTAGCTAACAGACCAAACTCAGCTTCAGACTCAGCTTGACGTAAGAAGTGCCATTTGCAGTTTGCCAGAAGCCATGTAGGCTTGCAAACTGCACTTCTTATGTCTTTCTTTCAACAATAGTTTTCTTCTTGCCACTCTTCCATAAAGGCAAGATTTGTGGAGTGCAGACTTATAGTTGTCCTGTGTACAGATTCTCCCACCTGAGCTGTGGATTTCTGCAGCTCCTCCAGAGTGACCATGAGCCTCTTGGCTGTGTCTCTGACCAGTGCTCTCCTTGCTCAATCTGTCAGTTTAGGTGGATGGCCATGTCTTGGTAGGTTTGCATATGTAGAATATTTTTTTTCATTTCTGGATGATGGACTGAACTGTGCTCCTTGGGATGCTCAAAGCTTGGGATATGTTTTTATAACCTAACCCTGCTTTAAACTCCTCCACAACTTTATCTCTGACCTGTCTGGTGAGTTCCGTGGTCTTCATGATACTGTTTGTTCACTAGTGTTCTCTAACAAACCACTAAGGCCTTCACAGAACAGGTGTATTTATACTGAGACTAAATTACACACAGCTGGACTCTATTTATTAATTAAGTGACTTCTGAAGGCAATTGATTGCACTGGATGTTTTAGGAGTATCAGAGTACAGGGTGCTGAATACGTTTGCACATCACACTTTTAAGATTTTTATTTGTTTTTATTTGTTTTATTTTGTTCAAGGGGTATGAATACTTTTGCAAGCCACTGTATGGTCAATGTAACTGATAAAATGAATAATGGATGAAGATACTATGTGCACCTTGATATTGGATGTCTTCTCTTTCTTAAATTGTAATTCATCTCAGAGACTGATTAAAAGTAAATGAAAAATAAATCAAAATCAAATGAACATGGACCTCATGTTGAAAAAAGAAAACAATTAGTACATTTTTAAGATGCTTTTGTTTCAGGGTCCTCTCTCTGTGTCCTGTTCCAGGGTTTGTTACTCTGCTTTCATAATGTACACAGAGTAGCCTGAAATGTTAGAGTAATGCTCTTTTTGGAGAACATCCAAAACACCAGCATTGGGAAAGTGGAGTTTTTACTTCAGGGATGTGCTTTGAGAGGCCACGTAACCCACACTGCAATCTCTTGTTTTCTTTTTCTTCTTCTCTCTCAGACACACTAACCTCTTATTTTAAGAGCATTCTGTGTCATGAAAAATCTAATTCTAAAGCTCTTTGAAGCAGAAGTGAAATACAAAAGGAATATACTACAGCTGGTTAACTTTCTAGGTCAAGCCAGCATGACTCTAGTGGAAAAATCACATCCAGAATTGTTTCTAACTGAACGATCTTCTTCCCTCACTGTGATATTTATGCATTCATTCATTCACTCATTCATGCATTTCTTTTTTAAGCTCACAAAGAGAAAACTGGTTTGCAGCTACATACACATTTTACCATACAATAGCTGGTTTAAACCACTTACGTCAGGAGTGCCCAATCTTAGTCCTGGAGGTCTTTCACGCTAAAGATTTCAGGTCCATCACACGTGACTGTGATATTTAGATGACACTGTAAACCTGGGACAGATGTGATAGAATAAATAAATATTTCATATCAATTACTTTAATAATGTTTTACAGCAAATTAAAATAAATCATCACACTGCCACACTACACACATTGTACAGAAATACAGTATATTGTATGATGCAGGCATAAATGTAACTCAAAATGCAATGCATTCTGGCAATGTCTTTTTTTCAAACCAATCAGAAACACCAGCAGTTGTCTTGCCTCAAAACTGTAAAATAATGAAGAAGTGAACAGACAGAATCATTGCAAAGACTGACACATATAACTGTGATATTTTAGGAAATAGATGTTAATTAATTAATTGGCTTACTTAATTAATCTGATTAGAATTTGTTTTGCAAAACAATCATTTGTGGATAAAAAAACAAAAATGTTTTAATGGGATCTTAATCTTTTGCATTTTTGTCATATCTACATATATGTAAATTTAAACATTATAAACTAGATAACAAAATGCAGTGTCACTGCTTTTTTAGGTCAGTTTTGGCATCTCCCACAAGATGTTGACAATGAGCTCACAGGCTTTAGTACAACTGTTTACTGTCCACCAGCATTGTGGGACATAAAAATATGGTGGATATTTGCTTAAAGCTTATATTAGTGCAATAGCTTCACTAACACTGAATAAGGCAAGATTATATTATATTATATTATATTATATTATATTATATTATATTATATTATATTATATTAGATTAGATTAGATTAGATTAGATTAGATTAGATTAGATTAGGTGTAGGGGTGGCATGGTGGCTTAGTGGTTAGCACGTTCACCTCTCAATGCTGGGGTCTTGGGTTCGAGTTCCCATCCATGTTCTCCTCGTGTCTGCATGGGTTTCCTCCGGGGTCTCCGGTTTCCTCCCACAGTCCAAAAACATGGAGGTCAGGTGAATTGGGTACTCTAAAGTGTGTGTGTGTGTGTGTGTGTGTGTGTGTGTGTGTGTGTGCGTGACCCAGTGATGGACTGGCACCCTGGGCTTAGATGAATAGTGTGATGCCCTGCACTGTGCCCAGTGAGGGGGTAGGGGACTAACCATGACCCTGAAAAGGATTAAGTGGGTGTAATGATGGATGGATTAGGTCTGAAATCGTACAGGACTATATAAAAATCAATACAAAAATTTCCTATTCAATTGTGCATAGAGTATTTATTGGGGTTGTTTATGAATATCACCTATTCTACTGTATCCATTATATTCGTACATCTCATGGTGCCTTTTGCATAATATGTATTAAACTTCCCGAGGAGAGTAAACAGCTGTAATAAAGCTTTTAAACTCAATGTCAACAAAACATAAGAAAAGTGCCACTGTTCTACTTCATGAAACATCTGGAGCAGCAGCATTTGTGTAGTTTTCTTCTGAAATAAGAATCCCAAACTTTCCATTGGTATATTTCAAGACAACTCATACCACTCAAAACAACTATTCATTGTTACATGAATGTGAAGTAAAGAAATCAATGAGCAGTCCTATTAAGGAGCCAAACCAATGGATGAACATATGGTTCAATAATAGTTTATAAACCATATCCATAAGCTATATAAACACAGTGGAAACTTCTTTAAAACAATAAAAAAGATCTCATTTGTTGTAAATCCTAATCAATAACTATTGTCCTGAGGTATTTGTAATTGTTGACTCAGCTGAACTGGTTACCATTAGTTATTGCTGAATGACTGTCATTACTTTCATTTTAAATTTGAGTCAATGTTATGCTTTTAAAAATGAGCACTCATCTCACTGAGCCATTAATATATCTTTTACCTTGGAGAAAATTAGAAAGGCATCTACATTTCAGGATCTTTTTTGCAGACTCTGTTACGCTGTTGTATGTAAAATATAAAAACATGGTGATATAGACTGAGAAAGAAATGCTAAATGATTGAAGAGATGACAGAGTGCTAGAAGATGATCCATGTGGTGAGGGCAACACTAGTCTGAGGGCCCAGCTGGACTTTTTCAGCTCCCAACTGTCAATGGCTTAAACACGTCTGATAAATAAGTGATTACAATATTGGCACTGGCTGGCAGTCATATGTGTCCCTGATTAAAGGAATAAAATGTGAAATGTGCAGTTTGAAATGGTATTAATTCCTTATATCATTTAAATAAACATACAGAACTGTAAGCAATAGATCAGGTGTACTAAAACATTTGCAGGTTCATGGAATTTATCTTCAAGAGGTTGTACAGTTTGTATTGATTAAAACAACTACTGATTATATTGTATATACAAAACCATATCTTAAACACAACTGTGTTTGCTGCCGCCTGGTGGTCCAGTTTGGCCACCTTTTCATATTTTTTTGCAGGTTATAGGAGCAGTCATTTTCAAATTGATAATGTTTTATGTGAAATCCCTGTTATTTCAGAGTACAATTTGGATGAGAAAGTGGCTACTGACACTATAAAATATACTGTAGAAAACAGCAAATAACTAGCAAAAAATGTTAACTACAGTGTACTGCAAAAAGTGTTGCTAATTACTATAAAAATTATGCAAGTTACATACCACATAACAGTTCCTTCATTAAATCAAATTACAGCTATTTCTTGTATTTTACAGTGACTACACATTATACATTTAATCCCATTTTAAGCCATTTACAGTTTGCCTCACTGTGCAATCCTTTAACTACACAGCTACACCTTATTGTAAAATACACATACTAATACTGCTTGTATCTATTGCTGTGAAAAATGTTAAGTGTTGTTTTGTGGACTGCTGAAGCGATACAGTTACATCATCACCACTTCCAGCAGAAACAAAAGGCCTTCATTTTTTTATCTATAATTCATGTACTAACGAGGCCTAGACCTGCTTAATTTCAGTGTAGCATACAATGTAGCATAAACTACTGACTCAAGGCTTGATAGAATGTGAACTTCCAAAAGAAAAAGAAAAAGTCCAGTTTCTCTTCAACAATGTTCTGTCTAATGTAACATTATTCACAAACCAGACTCAGTCCATTAGCTAAGTCTTTTATAACTTCAGCTGAGCAGATTATCAGCAGCAGTAATTACATGTAGTGCCATTGAACTGTGTTGACAGTGCTGCTACAATCTGTGGAACAGCCGGTTGTAATTGTAAAGTGCCACATCCTTTGACATCTTACGCTTTGGTGACAATGGCATATGCCACAACCATTTTCCTCTTACATTTAGTTGACAGTGGCATTTGCCAATGTATTCTGTTGAACATCAGAGTGGCTTGACGCAGCATGTCAGTGACATATGGCACAATAATTTTGTTAAACCGGTTCTGATTAGGATTAGGTTTGTTCTGTAACTAAAACATAATATGTCAATGTCACTGCACATTATTACTGTCTCTCCATAATAGAGTTTAAACTGTACCCATGGGTATATGTAAAACATTTACATGCAAGTAATTTCTCAACGTGCAGTGTGTATAATATGCAGAAGAGGGCAGCACAGTCCACTGGAAACTATAAGCATGGTTATAAAAGGAAAACTAGTTTCTGTGGACGTATCACTTTATACTTATAACAAATAGCCTTCAAAAGTATGCTAGGCCTAAAGAATCAAATTTGAAAAACATACACGAAATACAACACAATATTATTTATATTGTAGTCTATTAATGTAATGCTAAATTACACGGTTAACATTTGTCACATGAATATTAGGTTTTCCACACCTGTAGGCTACTATGAACCCTGAGTGAGTAAGCTCTTGGCGTAAATGACAATGGGTTGCAAGGGAAGGGACCATGTCAAGGTTAGAGATGTTTGTCCTGAGAGCGTGAAATAATTGTCTTTGAAGTAGTCCATCAAAGCAAAGGAAAACACTAGCCTACAGCCTGCAGTCTTCAATGTTGAAACTTGATAAAAGGAAAAAGAAAACTTCAAGTAGATGAAGGTAAAAACGGTGGAAATGCATGCACACAAAGGCCATCTCCGTCTGATCTTGATTCATTCGCTTATTTTACCTTTATGCATACGGAATGCGTGCTAATCTGGTGCGCTATCTCCGCTGGTCAATAATGAAAAGCGCTCGGGGCGCAGAGCGCATCTCAGACCCACGGGCAGTCCTGCGCATGCGCTACATGGGCCAAACCTCGGCCACCAGGTAGAGCGGAAATCAAACGAGAGACAGAGGGAGAGGCAGAAAAAGAGAAAAAAAACGCGTGATATGAAGAGTCCAATTGGGAAAAGATGAAAATAAATGGAAGCCATTGCTGATAACGCACACACAATTTCCTCATCTATTTAACATTCATTGAATTGAATAATCCGCCCCTTATTATCGTAAATGGTCTGCATATTTACCCTGAATATGCTAATTTATGTTTGCTGGAAGGGTTTCTTGGTTTAATAATTTTTTCATCACTATATGCATATCTCTGCACCTCATAGAGACCTGCACTATGCTTCTATAAATAGACCCAGTGGACGGGACAGACAGAGAAGCAGATTCTTTGTCTTATATAAGCACTGATTGTCTTTGAGGCGGTTATATCCGGTCTTCTCGCGGTGCCCGCGGCCAAGCCAGTTACATTTCAATCAGTAGATTCATTGAAAAGTCATTACGCTAAACTAGGCGCTGAGAGGCACGGCGTCGTGCCTCTGACTCGCTCTTGATAATTGCTTGTCACTTTGCATAGGAGCTGAGCACACGGGCCTCTGGGCCAAGCTTCCGTCTTATCTTTTTCTTTTAAGGAAAAATAATGGCCAACTTATCGTTGATCTTACGATAGAAAATATTAACAAGTTAAATGTCATTTCGCTCTGTTAATCCTCGCCTCGTGTTTTCAGGCCTCGAGCGTTCCACTGGCGCTCACCGGAAGAGCTCCAACCTTCTAGGACCGCATTTAAAACGCTGACTTCAGACACGACAGCCAAAATGGCCACTTCTGCAGCTTTACTTTACAACTCAGATTTTATTAGCCTTTGAGTGAACTGTAGTGTTTTTAAAGATGTTCATTGACTTGTTGATCCTTTGACAGAGGAGCATCACAGCTGTGATGAAGAACCAAAGGATGCCTTTGAACCCTTTTAAATGGTTCTGTTAAATATAGTTATGAGTCATTTCAAGCTGGAATCAAAACTAGATTTACATTTCCTGAAGGTAATATATAGTGCTTGAAAAAAGCTAAATGTGTGTGTGTGTCCTTGTATGGGGACTGAATGTCCTCATAATGAATGCATGTCAGGCCTGTAAAAATGGAGACATTTTGCCTCACAATAAATGTACCAATTTAAAACTTGGAAAAATTTAAAAAGCAGAAGCACATTTGATTTATAAGGTTAAGTTTGGGTTTGGGTTAATTTTTACTCAGTATTACACAAATGAATGGAATGTCCTCACTAGTATAGTACCAAAGTGTGGTTGTGTATACCAGGCACATGCCATGTTGTGGGGACCAAAGCCTGTTTAAATCGGGCCCCTGCAATATAATTCATGACATTTTAAGGTGAAGACAGGTTTTAAGGTTCGAGTAAGTTTATGTAATGTCCCAACATCCCACAGAAACAAATTAGTATGTGTTTGGGACTGAGAGCAGAGAAGTGAGGTCTGTGCCTGTGTGTTGAAGTGAAAGGAGTGAGAGGGAGAGAGAAGAGGGACAGTGCATTATATTGTATATCATTCCTTTGCAAATGTATTTAAACTACAATCAACTCCTAAAATACTTGGCACATCTCTCACTGTCGAGATCTTCAAAAAGCAGTTTCAGCAGAATCTGTATGTCTTTCCAACTTGTCTCATCATGTGTTTCATGTCCATGCCCCATGTCATGTCCTATGATTGTTTCCACCTGCTCCTTGTGTGTTAGATTACTTCCTCATAAGTATTCTCTGTTAGTGTCTTTGTCCTTCATTCAATATGAGATGTGAATGTAGATGCTTAGAGTTTGTTGCTCCCTGTCAAATAAATACTGGTAGTGTGGATCACTTGGCTCCTTCCTTCTTCTCAACCCACAACACATCACACTGTACATGCAATGAATTGTTGGGTCTGGCATATTGCATCTTCCTCTTCACAACACCCCATAGATTTTCTATGCGGTTAAGGTCAGGTGAGTTTGCTTGCCAATTAAGAGCAGGGATACCATGGTCCTTAAACCAGGTACTGGTAGCTTTGGCACTGTGTGCAGACAACAATTCAGAAGAGCTGAAAGCCACTATCAGAGCAACATGGTCTCTCATAACACCTGAGCAGTGACACAGACTGATCAACTCCATGCCACGCTGCATTCCCGCAGTAATCCAGGCCAAAGGAGCCCCAACTAAATATTGAGTGCTGTACATGCTCATACTTTCATGTTCATACTTTTCAGTTGGCCAAAATTTCTAAAAATCTTTTTTTTTTTGTATTGGTCTTAAGTAATATTCAAATTTTCTGAGATACCGAATTTGGGATTTTCGTTAGTTATCAGCTATAATTGTCAAAATTAAATATAGTATTATAATATACAGTGAGGAAAATAAGTATTTGAACACCCTGCAAATTTGCAAGTTCTCCCACTTAGAAATCATGGAGGGTTCTGAAATTTTCATCTTAGGTGCATGTCCATTGTGAGAGACATAATCTAAAAGAAAGATTTTTTAATAATTTATTTGTGTGTAACTGCTGCAAATAAGTATTTGAACACATGCCAATCAGCAAACATTCTGGCCCTCAAAGACCTGTTAGTCCGCCTCTAAAAAGTCCACCTCCACTTGACTTATTCTAAATTAGAAGCACCTGTTTGAGGTCAATAGCTACTAACATGACTAAGACCAAAGAGCTGTCCAAAGACACAAGAGACAAGATTGTAAACCTTCTCAAGGCTGAAAAGGGCTACGGGGCAATTGCCAAGCAGTTTGGTGAAAAAAGATCAACTGTTAGAGCAATTATTAATAAATGGAAGAAGCTAAACTTGACAGTCAATCTCCCTCTGACTGGGGCTCCATGCAAGATCTCTCCTCATGGTGCATCACTGATTCTAAGAAAGGTGAGGAATCCACCCAGAACTACACGGGAGGAGCTGGTCAATGACCTGAAGAGAGCTTCCAAGGTTACTGTGGCTAATACGCTAAGATGTCATGGTTTAAAGTCTTGCATGGCAAGGAAGGTTTCCCTGCTTAAATCAGCACACGTCCAGGCCCATCTTAAGTTTGCCCATGACCATTTGGATGATCCAGAGGAGTCATGTGAGAAAGTGCTGTGGTCAGATGAGACCAAAATAGAACTTTTTGGTCTTAATTCCACTCGCCGTGTTTGGAGTAATTGCAATCATACACAAGATGTAAAATATCCTATGCCAAACCATTAGAGCTTCACATAGGGCCCACCCTACTCTCTTGCCACCCGCAGCCACATAAATTTTTTAATCCTACAGCTACACCCTATGGTTGCTGTGGCAATTTATGATCCGATCAGCGACCAGCTACCCTTACCATCTACGGTTACTCATTGAGCCTATCACATGAGAACACAAACCACACACTGCATTACTAGCTCTTCACAGGGGTCATCAGGTAGGCACCTTCTGTCGTCAGTGTTTCGCTGAATTAAGCCCACAACACCTCCAGAAGGCTCAACAGTGAAGTCTGGTGTCCCAGACCCACCCCCCTCCAAGCTAGCTCTACAGACCTTCCTTACCCTTAACAAATGTAAATCCACACTGGTCTCCCTGGTGACTAAGGCTGTAGCTAGCCTCACTGGCACTTTTAATGCATGCTCAGTGTCACCAGTTCCATGTGATCTTTACGTGCCACATCACCAACCACCAAAACAGCTCCTCTACAGTGCATTTCCCCAACTAGTCTGTGTTCTCCTCATCCACAACCAATGACTAGACCTTTCAGCTGTTTCTGATAACTCTAGAAGCTCATAGCTGCCTTTAGTTTCCGGCCCCTGATGCCGAACTACAATAGCAGGGATGTAGTAGACTTGGCTACAAATCCCCTAACACCTATCTCCACTGGTCTTACATCTGCCTGCCACCCACGTTCCCTCACCTCAGCCGCAGAGTCCGCATACTTCAGCTTCTTCCTTTCAAATCCTTCGTCAACTGCATCCTCGAATGGAACTGTTAACTCTATGAAATAAACTATCCGTTTACTTTCAGTGTACAGCACCATATCTGGCCTCAGTGTAGTTAATGCAATGCACTCTGGGACCTGCAGGTTTTTACCTACATCCACCAGCAATTTCCAATCTTGCGCTTCGCCCCATCTACCAGTATTTATAGCCTGTGCCTGCTCTCGAATATGTTCCCCCTCACGGATAAACCTAATCGCTTTATTACTACAACCACTCGTCAATGCATTCACCTCCAAGCGTTTGCCATCCAACAAACATGCTAACACCCTTAGCACCTGATTATGCCTCCATGTATACCTCCCCTGTGACAAACTAACCTTACAAGCTGATAGAATATCCCTCAGCATGCCAACTCCTGTACATAATCTACAACTAGGGTCTTCACCTACCCACTGTCCAAGGTTTTGTGGTGTTAGAAGGACATCATAAGTTGCTCCAAGCAAAAACTTAATAGAACTTGCCTCCATTGCCCACAGTTCTTGCCAAGTGATCTTCCGCTTCTCTCAATTCTCCCAGCGAAGCCACTGGCCTTGTTTGGCCTGTGATGCTGCTGTTGCACACCGTGCCTCCTCTTAAACACTCCACTTAAACACTGTGGCACCCCTAAACACTTCCTTATGGCCTTGTTCATAACCCTTTCCATCCTCTCTTCTTCTGTAATCGAAACATCATAAACTGTCAACGGCCATCTAATACGAGGCAGTAAGCCAAACTGCAGACACCACAATTTCAACTTCCCTGGCAGACATAATCTATCTATGTTATTAATAGCCTTCACCAAATCAGCCTTTATTTCCCCAACTTGGTCTATGTCATTTAGTGCTGCACTATACCATCTACCTAAACTCTTCACTTGTCTCTCCAGTACTGTAGGAATCATTTCTCCTTCCATCACAAAATTTTCCTGAACAAGTTTCCCTTTGACAATCGATAGACTTCTAGACTTACTTGGTTTAACTTTCAGCCTAGCCAACCTTAGATTATCATTTAACTTCCCCAGCAACCGTCATGTGCAAGGCACAGTAGTCATCAGGGTCGTCATGTCGTCCATGTAAGCCCTGATTGGGGGAAGCCGAGTACCACCATGCAACATTTCCCCACCTACAACCCACTTAGAAGCCCTGATTACTGCCTCCATTGCCATTGTAAATGCTAATGGTGAAATCGTACAACCAGCCATTATACCTATTTCTAACCGCTGCCATGATGTAACAAATTCCCCTGTACTAAAGCAAAACTGAATATCCTCAAAATACGCTTCAACAAGCCTAGTAACCTTATCTGGCACCTGGAAAAATTCAAAAGCTTTACACATGAGTTTATGTGGCACTGATCCAAATGCGATCGCTAAATCTAAGAAAACAACATGTAGATCTCTACCCTCTTTCTTTGCTGTCGAATCTGATGCCAGATCATGCTGCTATGTTCCAAATATCCTGCAAAGCCAGAAACCCCTGCCTTTTGTACTGATGTTTCAATTAATTTATTTCCTTTCAAATACGCAGCAAGTCTCCACGCTATCACACTAAAGAAAACCTTACCCTCCACATTAAGAAGTGTGAGGAAATTCCATATGTACACCATATATACTCATGTAATAATCTGACATAACTATCTGTGAATCCATGATCTGTGTTGTTCTCAGATATCAATCAGTGTTTCATTATTCAAGTTAGTAGATAACCTGTTTTAGTCTGCTTAACAAAGTATTAGACTCTTGGGTACATGTTGTTCTTTGTCCTTAAGAGGCCTTAGGATTACACAACATCCGTAGAGCGGTTGGAAACTGTTGTGTCTGCTGACATGTACTTATATATGCCATACGTGACCGGTTGACACCGGGCCAGGTTATGTCATCTTGCCAAACTCCATCTGTGAATATATCCGAGGCGCGCAAGCACCATCGGATAGCTTCCTCTTTGCACTGAGCTGAAAATTGCCTTAATAAAGATTCTTCATCTTTGAACCTGGGGTGCCCAGCTGATTTCCTTAACAATTTGGCGTCAATGAACTAGGATCGCACGAGTCCTGGGTGCTCCATCTGGGGAAGAGGCGAAGCATCATGGTGAGGCTCTCAAAATTGGCCCCATCTCTCTTACACTCGGGCGGCGTGAATTGCCGTGCCCTTGAGGAAGAAGAGGTGCTGTCTCCTCCCCCAGAGGGACCTCAGTATGCTGTGGATCGAACCTAAGGTAAATACCTGTATTTCCTCCTTTAGTCAATTCATTTGTGCACAGATATTGGTTTTCTCTTCTATAAATTTAGCATTATTTTTTTAGAAACAATTGTATTTTTGCTGCACCCATTCTCCAATCAGGTAGCAGACCGGTGGAATATTGGGATATTCTTAGGGGCTTGGAGGGCCCAGGGGTGTTGGACGGCAAGTCTTTGCGACGGCTTAGAGAATTCTTTCGATTATTTCTGGAATAAAATAACACACTCAATGCTGACGGGCTTGAGACTTACCGATAATACACTCAATGCCAACGGGCTTGAGAATTACGGTAAGAGTGCACGGAGTCTTTGAGAGCCAATAAATAGCAATAGTATCACTTTAGTAGGTGAAAGACCTAATGACATTTGTTGAAGGTCAAACGGTAGAGCGGTTGGAAACTGTTGTATCTGCTGACATGTACTTAAATATGCCAGACGTGACCGGTTGACACCGGGCCAGGTTATGTCATCTTGCCAAACTCTCAATTTTTAAAGGTTTCACTTCCTCTTTTGTGAATATATCCGAGGCGCGCAAGCACCATCGGATAGCTTCCTCTTTGCACTGAGCTGAAAATTGCCTTAATAAAGATTCTTCATCTTTGAACCTGGGGTGCCTGGCTGATTTCCTTAACAGAAGACTTATGGGCCGAAACTGATCTATACCCACAGCATCTTTCTCCTTAGGGATAAGGATATCACCTGCTCTTCTCCACTCTTTTGGAATGATCCCTTTCTTCCAAACTATGACCATCAACCTCCACCAAAACTTCAAGACCTCAGGTGCATATTTGTACACCCAATACGGCACACCATTAGGCCCTGGCGCAGAACCTGCCTTTGCATGATGCACCACACCTTGAACCTCACTCCATTTTGGTGGGCTAACATCCATATGCTGCTCTATTTCACCTAGTGGTGAAATACCTTGTGGCAACTCTACCTCCTTTGCTTCATCCTTATCTGTATACACATCACTGAAATACTCCTCTAATTCCCTTTTTTTCAACTTTTAAACTCCCAGATTACTCCTTACCAAATAAGGTCTTCACAAAATTAAAAGGATTCCTAAAGAACGCTGCTCTAGCATGTTCCTTCTTTCTCCTCCTTTTCCTCAAGTTAT
>BRDA01067989.1:0-19816 GCA_036984385.1 Crenuchus spilurus | reverse complement strand
TTTTTTTTTTTTTTTTTTTTTTTTTTTTTTTTTTTAAATCAGTAATTTATCAACATGTAGGGGTGTAATGGTGCATGTGTTTGCACTGAACCTTCACTGGATGGGTCTTATGATTCAGTACATGCAGGTACTTGGAGAATACATGGTACATGCATCCTATAGTAATGTGCAAAGGTCAATGAACATAATGTGGATTACTTTTATTAGATTTAGTCAAATAAATTAATCAAGAAGTTAAGCCTGTCTAATGTGAGAAGAGCAGAGGTGCATTCATGTTTTCTGAACCTCAACTTTGGCTCCAATTAGCTGGCTCACTGGGAAATCCGTCTTTGTGGAGTACACCTCTAGATACCTTAGGGTCGTCATCCTAAAAGTTCCTCTACGTAGAACAATGAATAATGTTTGCAGAATAATGAGCGAATCACCTGTAGTTACATTAAATTGCATAATTAGCCACATTATGCCAAAGCATGCTTTGACAGACTGTCATTATAAATTATTGATAACATTTTATTTGATGCTAGAAAGTAAGCTAGCCGTCTAGCTACTGTTAAAATGGTTACAAACACACCAGACTCGATACTAGTGCTGGACGATAAAATGATATCGATTTTGTTTTACGATCACTTTTCCCTTGATGACGATGATAAGCCGGGACAGTAGAATTCGATAAGCATTAACATTAGTTTCCATTTCACGTCTAAGCAGCTTGACTCTCTGTCTGCTGCAGTACTGCTCCTGTCGGCAGCGGCTCCACACCTCTCCCGAGATTGGATTGGTGCATCGGCGGGAACATCGCCCGTCCAATGGCTGCACTGTGGAGGCGGGTCTACAAACGGACCTGCGTGCAGTTGGAGACAGGAGAGCAGCTGAGAGTTTCAGTGTCTGCTTGTATTCTTGAGAACTGAGTTTAGAGAGAGTCTCCTGAGTAGTGCGATGCTGCTACTCGTTAGATCCCCCTCACCAGCGCTGCCAACAGTTACACAGTAATCACAAGAGAAACGAGCATAAACGGCTGTGATGAGTGGAGAACCAAGCAAACAATGTCACTCTCTAGAGCTGAGAGACAAGAACTGCATCTTTACACAGCAGCACAAGTCACACTGCGTACTTCTTGCTGCTGTGCATGTGCGTCTGTCTGCTCTGAAGTTTATTAACGAAAATTTAATATCGTGATAATTATCGAGATCGCTCAATATAGAAAAAAATATCGTGATAAATTTTTTGGCCATATCGCCCAGCTCTACTCAATACCATGATAAAGAATACAATGGGGATTAAAGGCACATAAGAAACCATGTGATTGATGCAAAGATGTGGACCACCCCCTGAAATCTCTTGATTGACTGATGTTTTGGTACAAATGTTAGTGTTTTACACTGAGCAGATGTAAAATTTGAGAGGTTTGAAATTTTAGAGCAGTTGTAGCTCTGTTTATGTACAGAATTACCTCCATACACTAGTTTTCATCCCTGCACTATTGAGCTACTAACAATACATCATGCCTTTTTGATTCTGAAGGAAGAGGAAACTGCAGCATCTTCCATTGCGTCAGTCACTGGCTCCTTCTCTATTGATACTAGATACCGTCCATTGATTTATCTACAGCTGCCAATGAGTTACAAGGTTGTTTTTAAGGAGAAAGGACTATGCACGTCATTAAATTGGCTTTGAGCTCAAGGGTATCTGTTTGCAATTTTTAGCTGTGATGTCAGCCTAGGGCTGTCTCAAAGAGATGAGAATATAATGTGCAGTTAAGCAGGCCCTGAATTGTGTGCATTTGATGGTCAATTGAATATTTTTAATAATTATTTGTGGAGCATAATGGTTAGTGTCTCTCACCAGGCTGTGGGAATGCCTCCTGTGACTCACTCCAGTCTGTTCTCTGCTGCACCTGGCACTGGGTTGAAGGTAGGTTATTTTTAGCTGTGGTATCATTCTGCCTAGCCAACACCTGCATGCACTTTGTGACCAAGTATACAATACTTGACTCCAGACTAGTCTTTAATACTGAGGTAACGGCTGCATTCACCCTTACTGCCCCATCTTTTATCCATTTCAGACTCCTGTTGGAGGGCAAAAGCGTCTCTTCTCTCGGCTGATCCCATCTCCAGAGCCCAGTCCAGAGGGTGGCTATGTGGGCCAGCACTCACAGGGGCTTGGGGGTCACTATGCAGACTCGTACCTTAAACGCAAGCGCATCTTTTAACCACCGCTCAGTGGTTCTATCTGGGACCCTTGCTGGCTATCAATCAGATGATGGACTCTGGTCTGGTCAATAGAAGGCAGCTTAAAGCTGATCTGGATTAAAGCCTCGCAGATTCCCCAGGAGGATCCTGAGGTGGGAGCACTCCTGGATCTCAGCCAGCCTTTTGCGTACCAGTCAGTGGGGGTTTTCTTTGTTAATATGGTTTCAGTTTGTATGTAAATTAAATTTTTTTTTTTTAATTTCCTCTTTTTTTAAGATTAGCTTTTTTTATTTGCCTTTTAAGTTTTTTTTTCCTTGTCAAATGCTAAACACAGCAGGTACCTCACAAAGGAAAGAAATATCCCCCTTTCTCAAATTTTGTTTAATCGACACCCCCTCCCCAGCGCTCGTCTAGGCGACTTGTTTTGTATATAGTTGTGTAGCATTCATGACGGGACTCCTTCATTTCATTGGTCTTGAAAACCTTTGCAACCTCGGCTCAGCCTGTGAAGTAGTCTTGGGCCTAACTGTTGGTTCATGTTGTCGATCACGTAACCTGTGTTCCATCTGGATTTGGAGCTCAGATCTTTTTCTTTTAATTTTTCAGTCTCCATTCTATGGATTTTCTAACCGTTCTTCCACTTGCCACTATATTTGTCTGCATTGACTCGACCCAGTTCCTCCACCTGTCCCATCCCCACCCTTCTGTCACAAGGCCAGGTTTTCTGCACTGAATGTTGTGTGTTTCACTTGAGGGATGCAAGTCACTTAAAATTAGCCTTCCTCAGCCTGTCCCTTTCCTCACCTGTCAAGTCTGTTTACTTTGAATTTGGGTCTTTTCCTCCTGCCTTTCTCTTGCTCTGTGCCTGCTTTACCATGTTTAATTCTGCTGTTGCAAAGTAGCATCTCTGCCCTCACCCACAAGTCCTTTTGTTTATGTAGAGATGTTCTGAGAGCCACAGCGGGCTTTTTGCTTAGTGGAGTTCGCTCATCATCCGTTCAGTGCTACTCTACAAAGAGCCAGCAGGGAGCGCTGTTTAGCTTTAGGGGAAGCACTTGGTTTCCCTTGCCTGCAGTTTGCTTTTGTATTGGAACAGCTGACAGTCTGGAGCAGGCCGGACCTATGCTCAAATGTGATTGGAATTTTTATTTTTATTTTTTTTTATTACTACAGCTGTGACTCCTCCACATTCTGAGTAGGTGGAGCTGTTGCTGACTGGAATATGATTGTATGATTTGAGTACTAGATCTGTGTGACCTGCTTTAATTGACATTTTGTCATAACTGCATACCTCTAGCTTACGTTTGAACCTACAGTAACTCTTGTGCTTAAACTTGGAAGTGTCCGCTGTAATCTTCTCTCCCTACTGTGAGCCTGAACTCTATTTAACCTCTGTTTAATTGCTGTGTACATACTTGAGCTTGATTTCTATACTTCTTTGGAGTCCAAAACTCGTGTTCCTTCCTTTAAACTGTAAAGAGATTGAAAATGCTGCTCTGTTTTTGTTTGTGTGTGTGTGTGTGTACTTTTTTGATTGATTGGGCAGTGCAGCAACTATCTTGTGGCACATGAGTTTACATATCCTTAATGGACCAAGAGGTGTTGCTGTGTACAGTGTGCTTACAAAGACAATTTCTCATGTGTTAGATGACTGCTCAGCAAGTGCTCCGTTTTTGTGACCTGTATTTGAGCAAGTAAATGTTATTTAAGTTCACTCGTGTCTCCCTGTGGTTTTTAATCCTTATAATTAATTCAGTCATGCTGACCGTATTACTGACTGTTTTTACCTCAACTGGTTGATGCTTAAAGTAGACCTCATGGATCACGGCCAGTATACATAAAAGCTTCACAAAGTACTGAGGACATCCAAGTCATGATTTATCAGCATGTTTGCAGAGGTACATCATGACAGCCGTGCCAAGTTCATAATAATAATAATAATCATAATAATAATAATAATAATAATTAATAATAATTATAATAATAATAATAATAATTAATAATAATTATAATAATAATAATTATTATTGTTATAATAATAATAATAATAATAATGATAATAATAATAATAATTATTATTGTTATTATTATTGTTTATTATTGTTGTTTATTATTATTATTATTATTATTATAATTATAATTATTATTTATTATAATTTATTATAATTATAATAATTGTGATAATAACAATAATAATAATAATAATAAACTATATAATACTAATACTATATAATCAAACTCATACTTGAATCTGTTGCTGTACTGTAGTAATTCAGTTTGCTGCCTACTGATCAGTCATGACATTAGTGACCTATTTGTATCTACAGTTTTTGTGCTTTTCGTCAGGTGCACTTTAGTATAACAATTAGACTGTAGTCCATCTGTTTCTCTGCATACATGATTAGCCTCTTTCCACCCTGTTCTTTAGTGGTCATGATCCCCACACAGCTGGTGTTATTTTTAGGTGGTGGATCATTCTCAGCACTGTAGTGATGCTGATCTGGTGGTAGTTTGTTGCCTGGTATTAGTGGACAACTTGCTACCAGTTTCCACTTGCTCTCCATTAGACATACCCAAGTTGATGGTGCTCCCTGTAGACAGATGCAGTAGTTCATCTTTTCCTGCAGTTTTAGTCCTCTAGGCTGATATCGGGGGTCACAGGATGCTGTTGGCTGAATAGTTTTTGTTGGTGATTGTTCTCAGGCGAGCAGTGACACGGGTGTTTAACAGCTGCAGCAGGTCTGCTGTGTCTGAGCCGCTAATGCAGTCACTGCAATGCTGAGAATGATCCACTCTCTAAATACTACCTGCTCTGTGGGGGTCCTGATGACTGAAGAATACTGTGAAAGGAGGTTAAAGTCTACAGAGAAACCGATGGACTACAGTCTGTAACTGTAGAAGTGCACTTGTGGTCAGTGGAGCCGATTACATGAACAACAAGTGTAGGTTAAGGTTTTAATGTTCTGGTTGATCAGTGTGTGTTATGCGTTAATGACGTCTAAGAATTTAAATGATAAAAGCAAACATTTTTCTGCTCTTCTAAGTAATATTTGACTTTTTAATTATCTGGATTATTTTTTTGCACAAAATGGTTAATGTGTATTACTCTTCCTAATTACTCCATTAAGCCAAGCTGTTATTTGTGGAAGAGCTTCATGCATAAACAAAATTAATTTCCACAAATCTCTCAGTATTATACGAGGCGGATGGTTCCGCTTTGTCGTTGCAGTAACACATCAAGGGTGACAGCAGCCAAATCAAACTGTCGAAGAAAATGAGCAGTGGTGTCTTGGTGAGATGGATTAATGTCAGAAGGGGGTTGAAATTGAGAGAAACCTTTTGCTCAGCTTAATGTTTTGTTAGATTGAATGATATATTGATTAATTGATAGTTAGCTTGATTAATCCCAGAAAGAACATCATGTTGTAGCAGCACAAATACAGTAAGAACAAAAGAAATGGTGTGTAATACACACAAAGCTAACACAGTAGAATGTGCAGTGAGGAAGTCTCTCACTTTTGCTCCGAGAGATGCAAATACTCTCTTGAGTAAAAGGAAAACTATCTTTTTTGAAGAGAGTAATAAATACTCTGCTGAGGAGGACAGGCCAGGCGGGAGCTGGATTTGGCTGCTGAGAAAAGGCCATCACAGCGAGACCTGCTGCCTGGAAAAAGTCAGGGCGCACCCATGCTGTCAGCACCAAAGGTTGAGATTTCCCGATTTAAGTTTCTTCTTCAATAAAGTGCAGAAGCCGTGTTGCTTTCACATCTCCACATTCTGAGGAAATGTCATCTGGAAGTCATTTACAGAAGGATTTAAACAGGACAGCTGAAGCTAAGGAGAGCTAGAAGTGAGGTGAGAGAAGACTGTTGACATTATCACTTAAGAAAGACAAATGTCGACCTTTTCTGGGAGTTCTGCCTCTCATCTTCATTCTAAAGTGGATTTCTCTTGATGCTCTTTAACCATACACATCTTCAGCCTATAACGGGCATTCTGGTCCCAACAAGGTTTGCTTCACTTCATCTGTTAATTACCTGGTTTAATGGCTCTGTTTGTGAAAACAACTGCTGCTCTCTGACCTGGGAATGAAAAGGCCTGGCCATTAAGTTAAATTAGGTCCAGCTGCACACATACGTGCTAATGCTGTGCTCATCAGTTGTATATACAACTTGTGTGTCAATTTTGCAACCCCAACCAAAATCTGTTTTTTTTTTTTTATTGTTAAAACTGGTGGTGGGTGATTTGGTGGTTCACCTC
Organism: Crenuchus spilurus; assembly: GCA_036984385.1. Taxonomy (NCBI): domain Eukaryota; kingdom Metazoa; phylum Chordata; class Actinopteri; order Characiformes; family Crenuchidae; genus Crenuchus; species Crenuchus spilurus. The sequence goes on along the minus strand of BRDA01067989.1, from coordinate 13,367 downwards.
TTGGCTCTGAGGTCTTGGGTTCAGGTCCCCATCTGGGTGGAGTTTCCATGTTCTCCCCGTGTCTGGATTTCAGGTGAATTGGGTACTCTAAATTGTCCATGTGCCCAGTGATGTATTGGCACCCTGTCTAAGACTTGGACAACAGTGTAATGCCCTGCACCTGGTGAAGGGGTAGGGGACTCGCCATGGATGGATGGAAAAGTAGTTGCTTTAGGTCAGTAGTGAGACTAGAATCCAACCAAAACCAGATATCATATTAATGTTGTGTACCCCTGGCATGTACTAGATGGTCAACTAGTTCATAAAACTCCGCTGTGTTTGGGTGCTTGTTGTAAATTCAGCTGAGAAATACTGTAGTCTGCGTTGGGGTGACTTTCAACATGGCAGAGAAGAGAACAGGTTCAGTAATTGATGGTACATTATTCTTTATTTGTAACAGTGAATGTTAACTGGCATGTGTACATAATTGTAATCTGTAATCAATGTGCACTTAATTTAATATAGAACATTGCTATTTGTTTATCTATAACAAATGGGACAGAAGCAGATGAGAATAATCTAGCATCCACCATTCTCATTTCACTCTGAAAACCCTCTTGAACATTAGTTTATTTTAGGTTATGTCGGGTCTTGCATTCACAAAATGAGCTAATGAATTCCAATCCATTGACTCGAGGGAAGTTACGTATTACCGAATTTTGCAATAAACACTAACACTAACTAGTTGTTAAGTATGTAACATGGTTACAAGTGTCAAAGTTGACTACTCAAAATTCCAGAATGTATATTCGAAACTTGTCCATTTTTTTAGTATATTGTTGATAAAAAAAAATATTGAGAAGCTACTTGTCAGTAAATTTTTGAAAGGAAAAAAAATCCAGGTTTCAGCTGCACAAGTGGTGTACAAGTACAAAAAAATGTTTGTTAGCATTTCAGTAAGGAAAGTTAGCCACAAAGAAAAAAAACGTTAAGTATGTTAGGTGCCAAAATCCATACTAGAAAGATTAGTACACATATCTACATGTTTGTGTTTTATGCAGAATTTCTGTCCAGAGTTGCATTAATTTCCCCCCAAAGATCTTGTACTGATGATGGGAGATTTGCAACACTGTGCAAAGTCTTCAGCAGCACATCCCAAAGATTCTCAGTGGGGTTCAGGTCTGGACTCTGGTGACCAATCCATGTGTGACAATGATGTCTCATGCTCTCTGAACCACTCATTCACAGAGTCCTGGCATTGTCATCTTGGGGAAAAAACACATTGATGGAATAACCTGGTCATTCAGTATATTCAGGTAATCAGCTGACCTAATTTTTTGGGCACATAACATTGTTGAACCTAGACCTGACCAACTTCAGCAACCCCAGTTCATAGCACTGCCTCCAGTCTTGTACGGTTGGCACTAGACATGGTGCATCACTTCAGCCACCTCTCTTCTTAACCTGATGCATCCATCACTCTAGAACAGGGTAAATCTGGACTCATCAGACCACATGACCTCCTTCCATTGCTCCAGAGTCCAATCTTTATGCTCCCTAGTAAATTGAAGCTAGTTTTGCTGGTTATCCTCACTGGTAAGTGGTTTTCTTAAGGCTACACAGCTGTTTAGTCCCAATCCCTTTAGTTCACTTCACATTGTGTATGTGGAAATGCTCTTACTTTCACTATTAAACATATCCCTGAGATCTATTGTTGTTTTTCAACCATTTGATTTCACCAAACGTTTAAGTGATTGTCGGTCATGATCATTCAATATTTTTTTTCTGACCACATTACTTCCTCAAAGATGATGTTTCCCCTTCTGTCCTTCCACTTTTTCAGCATCTCCTTAGATGTTTTCTTTGCTTGATGGCAATAATTTGACTTTTTAAAAACAGATTAACATCTTTTACATGTTTTTCAACATGGTTGTTTAACAAATGAGAAGCTCCTCACTGCATCAGTTTGGGTTAAATAATTAATTGCCAGCTGAATCATAATCACATATGCAGTAATTATCCAGTGGGAAGCTTTTACCTATTTGCTTAGTTAAATCCAGGTGGTGACCTTTTTTTGGCCAAGCAGTGTATATTAAAACAAAAGGATTTATCTCATGGTGTCCATTTTTTCAGACTAGAAACAACTTAATGACATGTAATTATGACCTTGTTTACCATCCCTTGACTTTCAGTGACTTTGCTGTTGTTTCGCCTGTGGCTTTCACCCTTTCATACTGCTGAAGGGTGTGATGAGGGCCACTTTCATAGCTCCTTGGCTAATGAGGTTAATAAGCTGCAGTGATGGGTGGACCACTGCCAAGCCAGTTGTTGACGCAGGCCTAATGGAGGTGGCACGTCTCCGAAAATTAGAGAAACACTTAAAGAATCTAAAGGGCATCTGAAAGGGCAAAGTACCATCTCTAATGCTCTTCATAATGCATAATTTATCATTTCTGTTACTCCTACCGTGCCCACTACAGCATTTTCCCTCCACTCCTGAAAGGGTTAATTCACTCTTAACCTTTACAGTATGCAGGATATTTCTGACGATTTCTTGTTTTGTTTATGCAGGAAATTAATCATAAAACATTTTCAAAGTAAGCATAATACATTTTAAGAATATATTTTTGTTTAATTTATTCAAGAATATATTGACAAAATGGGGTAAATTATATATACAGTATTCAACAAAAGTGAGTGCACCCCTCACATTTCTTCAAATATTTGGTAATATATTTTCATGGGACAACACTATAGAAATGAAACTTGTATATAACTTAGAGTAGTCAGTGTACAGCTTGTACAACAGTACAGATTTACTGTCTTCTGAACAAAACTCAACACACAGTCAATGATGTCCAAATAGCTGTAACACAAGTGAGTACACCTCACAGTGAACATTGTGCCCATAGTGTCAATATTTTGTTTGACCACCATTATTATCCATCACTGCCTGAACCCTGTTGGGCATGGAATTCACCAGAGCTGCACAGGTTGCTACTAGAATCCTCTACCACTCCTCCATAATGACATCACCGAGCTGGTGGATGTTAGACACCTTCACTCCACCTTCTGCTTGATGCCTCACAGGTGCTCAGCTGGGTTTAGGTCTGGAGACATACTTGGACAGTCTATCACCTTTACCGTCAGCTTCCTCAGCCAGGCAGTTGTCATCTCAGAGGTGTGTTTGAGGTCGTCAATCTGTTGGAAACTGCCATGCAGTTTCTGAAGATACTCTGTCACAGTACATGTTAGAATTCATGTTTCACTCAATGAACCACAGCTCCCCAGTGCCGACAGCACTCAGACACAGACCATGAAGCTACCACCACCATGCTTGACTGTAGGCAAGAGAGTTATCTTGTTACTGCAGCCACACATGTTGAACACCATCTGAATCAGTCAAGTTTACTTTGGTCTCATCAGACTACAGGAGATGTTCTAGTAATCCATGTTCTTAGACTGGTTGTGTTCAGCAAACTGTTTGCAGGCTTTCTTGTGCGTCAGGTTCAGAAGAAGCTTTCTTGTGGGATGACGACTGCCATGCAGATCGAGTTGTTGGTGTGTGCAGCGTGTGGTCTGAGAAGTGACGAGATAACCTCCATCTTCTTCAACCTCTGCAGCAATGCTGGCAGCACTCATATATCTCTTTTTTAAGCCAACCTCTGGATATGATGCTGAACACATGGAGTCAACTTCTTTGGTCGACCCTGGCGTGGCATGGAAAACACCTGTATGACCTTGGCCACTGTGCTGTAGCTCAGTTTCAGGGTTTTAGCACTCTTCATATAGCTTAGGCCATAAATAATTCTGTTTCTCACATCCTCAGAGAGTTCTTTGCCTTGAGGTGCCATGTTGAATATCCAGTGACAAGTATGAGAAAATTGTATCCAAAGCACCAAATTTAGCACTTAGCTGCTTAGCACCCCATAAAGCTCTGCTTCTAGAGTCACCCCTTTCTTTCTACCCCATTCACACCTGGAACCTTGTGATTCTAACAAGTCATATGATGACAGGGAGGTACAATTACACAATTGGGCACAATTTGGACATGTTCACTGTGAGGTGTACTCACTTGTGTTGCAGCTATTTGGACATTAATGGCTGTGAGTTGAGTTATGTTCAGACAGTAAATCTATACAGCTATACAAGCTGTACACTGACTACTCTAAGTTATATACAAGTTACATTTTTACAGTGTTGTTCTATGAAAGATATATTCAAATATATATATATATATATATATATATATATATATATATATATATATATATATATATATATATATATTCAGTAGAATTTATCAATGTATATGTGTAAAAAAGAAGCACATAAAAACTTTGAAAAACATGACTTTTATAGACTAATTAAATTAAGTCATTTTTTTTTCGTATGGCAACCTCATGCAGTAAAGTATTAATAAAGCATTACTGTGGACAAGAGACTAGTTCTGGCAGCCACAGACACAATAACAGGGATCATATTACTGTGCGTTTTAGCAGGCTCAGTAAAATACAATTGAAAGTCCAGCTCTTTGATGTCTGGTAGAGACACTTAAGAAGAAGAGGGGGGAAAAAGCAAGTTTTAAAATTCATGCCCTCCCCACAAAACCTATCCCTTGTTATTTTGTGTTGAGGAGGAGGCACGCACTTAGCTTAGATCCCTGTTGCTATAAATGTCTGTGATTGTTCCTGGACCTGGGAGCGCCGCTGCCTGTATCCCGGGGGCTCCCAAAGGGGAAGTGAAAGCAGCATGGTGGACGATTTGTCAGACACATTTAGATTTCTACCTTTCATATGTATTTTTTTTCCTCTCTCTTCTTCCACCCACACAGTCACCCTGCACCGTTGGTGTTGACTCTGCATGCAGAAACCTGTGATTTTCCAAAATACCCACTGGAGGAGAGCCGTCACTGAATGAAACTTGTAAAAGGTGCCTGAATAATCAGCATCATTATTCTTATGGAAAATAATGCTCGCCTCGCATGAATCATCTGCCAAGCTGCGGCTATTCTGCCCATGGGCATTTGACGGTAAATATATGCATTAATGCTGGTTGAGGGTCATTTTGCCTTCAGCGCCAGTGTTGTGTGATGATGATGGACTATTAGTGAGTGAGAGTGGATGTTAATGGGGTTGGGTGATCGGGCAGCTGTGGGGAAACAGGCCAGGCGTGCGGTCACACTGACACTCGACCCTGTCTCCAGCTCCATCATATCCCATCTCCTCAGCATCTGACACTCAGGCTTTCACAAGTTCTCCAATCCAATTAAAGGCAGATCAGACCGCCAGAGAGTGCTCAGCTTGCTGCTGCTGAAAACCACAACCGGCCCGACGGTTCCCCAGTTCCATCAGGACCACTCTTCTCCTTCACACACTCAGACACAGTCTAGGATTAGTTAAGGAAACGGAGGGGGAGATGGAGTGAGGGGGTAAGCAGTTAATGGACTGGCCACTGAGATGAACTAAGTGTTCCAGCGCTATTGCAGCCTTGCATTTAAAGGAGAAAATGCAGCCTCCATCACGCTATTTTTAGTTGCTTTCTTTTTTGTGTAAAAAGGCTTAGGGACTAAACCACGGCAGATAACCTGAAATGATCAATGTGGCCCACCCTTTCAACTATCAGTGTCATCACTTGACTCTGAGATGTGGGTGCCTGACCCTAACACAACCCACACACATCCACACTTAAACACACTCTCACCCTTTAACAAAGTGGCCCATTCTTCACTGTCAGCAGAAAGGTAAGGATTAATATTTCATTTACCCAGCCTCCTCCAGGGAAAGTGGGCGGCTCCAGTTCCCAGCATTCCCTGATGCTCAGACTTCAGTTTGGGAAGGGTTAGCAGACACTCAGGCTTTTTCTTGGCATCACACAGGTAGATTAGCTTTCATGTTTGTGTGTTTTGGAGAAGGCTGGGAAGTAGAGTGCACTCAATAATACAACACAGTAATGAGAGCAGAATGGAAAAAAACAGTCCCTGAACCAGTGTACTGCATCACTTTCTTACAAAGTAAAATCCTCTGCGTTGTTTCAGCTTTCAGATAAATAAATTGATTGATTTGAAAAAGAAATGTAAAAAACATGGTCACATGATTAAGTCTCTTCTGCTGGAGAACAACGTGACAGTCAGAGAGGGTCTTGACATTTCTATTAAGCTCCACTGTATGAATGCAAAATTTATAGTGTAATTTGTTTGGACTGCTCAAAATGATTTCATCTGCGGCTGGGCTTTAGTAGAACTTATGAAAACCATCTCTCTTGTCCATGCTGCACTACAGTACGCAAATGAATTGAACACTGGTGCATATCTTGTGTTTCACAGCCAAGAGTGGTTGTGAAATTAAAATGCAGACAAATCGGCTTCATGCTCTTGCTACAATTATGTAAAGAAAGGGACATGCCACCCTATTTCAGAGAGTGTCAATAGAGCTGAATATATTACGTATTGTTTGATCAGAACAACAAGAAACCATCCTGCAGACATATCATCACCATCCACACTTCAGTCTATTTGGCGGCAGGAGTAACATGAGAAGTTTGCTGCCCACAGGACACAGTTTTGGTTGGTGGACTATATTCACTCCAGCAGTGACACTGAGGTCTTTAAAAACATCACCAGCTCTGCTATGTCTGATACACTCTAACACACATTAACACACCACCACCACATCAGTATCACTGCAGTGCTGAGAATGATCCACAACCCATATAATACCTGCACTTTGTTGGCCCTGACCACTGAAGAACAGGATGAAATGAAGCTAAGAAAGAATGCAGAGATACTGTTTGAATACTGTCTGTAATTGTACAGGGTGGGCCATTTATATGGATACACCTTAATAAAATGGGAATGGTTGGTGATATTAACTTCCTGTTTGTGGCACGTTAATATATGGGAGGAGGAAAAATTTTCAAGATGGGTGGTGACCATTTTGAAGTCGGCCATTTTGGATCCAACTTTAGTTTTTTCAATGAGAAGAGGGTCATGTGACACATCAAACTTATTGGGAATTTGACAAGAAAAACAATGGTGTGCTTGGTTTTAACGTAACTTTATTCTTCATGAGTTATATACAAGTTTCTGACCACTTATAAAATGTGTTCAAAGTGCTGCCCATTGTGTTGGATTGTCAATGCAACCCTCTTCTCCCACTCTGCACACACTGATAGCAACACTGCAGGAGAAATGCTAGCACAGACTTCCAGTATCTGTAGTTTCAGGTGCTGCACATCTCATAATTCACAGCATAGACAGTTGCCTTCAGATGACCCCAAAGATAAAAGTCTAAGGGGGTCAGATCGGGAGACCTTGGGAGCCATTCAACTGGCCCACGATGACCAATCCACTTTCCAGGAAACTGTTCATCTAGGAACATCTTCATCATGATGATTATGGGTGTCAGGTCTGAGCATTCCTAGTTGAACAGTTTCCTGGAAAATGAATTGGTCCCAATAAGTTTGATGTGTCACGTGGCCCTCTTCCCATTGAAAAAAATAAAGTTGGATCCAAAATGGTCAATTTCAAAATGGCCACCATGGTCACCACCCATCTTGAAAAGTTTTCCCCCTCCCATATACAAAACAGGAAGTTAATATCACCAACCATTCCCATTTTATTAAGGGGTATCCATATAAATGGCCCACCCTGAAGAACTACAAGGTTCTCTCATGAAAACTCAGAGGAGCGTTGTGAGGTCAGCAACTGAAAGCAGCCAAGTGGGAATGTAGGTTAATTCTTGGTATTTGTAAGTGGAGGGTTGAGATTGATCAGATTTGTGAAAGAATCACAGACATAGCATTGAGTGTCATGACAGAACTTAGACTAGATGTCGCTGTGGAACAGTGTGTGACATAATCAATGATTTTGTTTAAAATTATTTTATTGAAATATTCTTTTCTTACATTGCTGTGTATTTGACTAATTAAAATGGCAGTAGTTCCCAATTCATTTAAAGTATTCCTGTACGTGTTGCGTATGGTCAGTACTTTCAGCAGTCTTCATTTTAATTGTGAGTATAGGGCCGGCCCATCAGTGTCTGTTTAAGCAAGTGAGCAGTAGAAAACACTGCGCATGTGCAACATGCTTTCAATAATGAGCTGTGGGACACCTTAATGCTGACTCCATGCTGGGAGCAGCCAATAAAAAATGAAAAATTTGCATACGCAGCTTGCCACTGCAAATCTGTTAACTGCAGTTAGCTAGACAATATAATGAATCACATTAACAATAACACAGTCATCTTACCTCAGTAAAATGTTTATTTCCTTTATCCATGACTGGAATGGATTTTATTTAAGTTTCTTTGGTCATAATAACCAAAGTAAAGGCAACAGAATACCAATGTTAAGTAAGTCTCCCGACAGGGGATGCATCTCCCAGCAGCTGTGCCAAATTTGCCAAATTATGCTTTTTGGAATTTTATTGATGAGGTGTATTTGTGGTTGAATTAACTGAGCAAGTAGGTTTGTGTGTAGTTTCACTGACAAGTGGGACGCTGCCCACAGAATTTATTGTGCCCTACCTGGCTTTCTAATCTAGAGACAGCACTGTGCATGACTCACAATCTCTTTAGATTCAGCTTACACACAGATGTCCTGAGATTTTCAATTAGAAATTGTTAGTATAATTCAGAATTATATGTTCCATCAATGATGACAAGTTGTCCTGACACAGATGCAGCACAACAGACCCAAACCATGATACTACCTCCACCATGTTTCACAGATGAGATGATGTTTTTTTTAGCTGGAATGCAAGGTTTTCTGCAAACATAAAGGTTCTCATTTAAAGCAGACATATCTATTTCAGACTCATCCGTCCAAAAAACATTGTTCCAGTAAATTTTTGTCTCGTTGGTTTGATTTTTAGCAAACCGCAGACGTGTAGCAATGTTCTTTTTGGATAGCAGCAGTTTTCTCCTGATGGTGGACTCATGAGCTTAGCCAATGTCAAAGAGGCATTTAGTTGCTTAGGAGTTATTACACGTCTTGTTCTTGGCGTGATCCTTGTTGGCTGGCCACTCCTGGGGAGGGTAATAATGGTCTTGAATTTCCTCTATTTGTACACAAACTGCCTGACTGTGGATTGGTGGAGTCCAAACTCTTTACAGATGCTTTTGTAACATTTTCCAGCCTGAAGCTCAACAACTCATCTTCTGAGGCCCTCAGAAATCTCCTTTGCTTATACCCTGATGCACTTCCACAAGCATGTGTTGTGAAGATCAAACTTTGCTAAATCAATGTTCTTTAAATAAAACTGGGCACCCACTCACACTGATTGTCATCCCATTCAGTGACTTCAATTTCAATCCTAAAGGTTCATATACTTTTGCCTCTCACAGACATATAATATATTTATGCTCATTTTCCTCAATAAATAAATTAACTAGTCTAATATTTTTGTCTCATTGGCTTGTTTTGGTTTATTTTATCTACTTTTAGGATTTGCATGACAATTGGATGAAGTTTTAGGTAAAATTTATGTAGAAATCTAGACCCTTTTAAAAGTGTTCACAAACTTTAAAGCACCACCGTATAAATGAGAACACCCGTTAGTTGTAGCAGAATGCAAAATTATCATCATTGGCAAAGGATGCAATTTGACTGATGTCCAAAAGAATAGAATTTTCATATATTGAATGACTCCAATGGCATAACAGTAATATCCCGCAGGCTGTAGATGCCAGAGGGGAATAACAACACTTGCAAGTGTTACAGAGTGATCTGGAATGGCAAATTGGAATTCACACCCTACAATTCCTTCCATCACCTAATACAGTCCATGCCATATCATCTTGGACCAAGGTCAAGGTCATGACATCTTGGTTTAAGGTCAGGATTGGTATTATAATATCATAATATTCTGATATGACTGTATAATGTAAAATGTATAATAAAAAATATGGTAAGTTAGCTGATAAAATGGACAATGAGTTAAGAGAGAAGCTATGTGTGCCTTATGAAGTGGCTAGTGAGTGTATAAAGCAGTGATACATAACATAAATTTTAATTAGTCTTAGCTATGGCCTTGAATTTCAAGCAACAACACTTTGATTCATATTGCTGCTGCAGTAGAAACAGCCCTTCTTCTTAAAGAATAAATACGAGAACCTATGTCTTTCTGCATTTTAGAGCCTGTATGAAGAAATGGGGAGATGTTAAGAAATTGTACGAGAGTTATGTGCTTTTTAAAATCACTTAGCTAGAATTTTTACTTTTGTAGTCCTTTTATTTATCTAGCTGTCCTGTTTTTTTCAAGCAGAGCCACTGTGGGAGAGACAGTGGTGCCATACTGTATCATTCCTGATTTACCTTGGGGTGCAGTGACTTGTCCAAGGGCATAACAGAATTAGTCAGAGGAAAGACCATTTTGAGTTATAGGTTAGTTTCACTGTTACCAAGGAACCGTTAATCGCATGTTGGTCCCTCCATCAAGAACCTTGCAAGCTCCAGCTGCCCATGTTCCATGATGACATATGATTGCAAGAAAATGTTACTTTGTAATTGAATAAAGTGGTGTCTGGTTGGCCATGGAGTCTCATTGCCTGTGTAGCAGCACTTCCTGCTAACCTTTCTACAACTGCTGGTCTATTTCTCAAATGAGAAAGCTGTAGTAAGCAGCCATAGAAGAACCTCTTTGGTTCCATAATAAACCTTTTGATTATTTTTAAAAGAGGCATTTAGTGAATGAGATGTATTTTATATTTAATATCATCCACATAATGTAAATAATATTTATAATATGCAAAGGTTCTTTAACTATTTAAAATGTTCTTGACATGGACAAATGATTTGTGCAAACATGGTTCTGTGGCTCTTCTATGTCATCACACATAGACTCAAACATTTCTCACTCTTCAATACCCAATATAAATATATCAGCACTGTGATATGAAAACTACAAACCCAAAATGTAGCAAAACAAAAAATTTAACACTATTTTATACAATGTTTTCAACTACTGGAGTACTGTACACTTGAGTATTGTGATTTGATGTTTCGTGATACTGTTAAGTTCTCTTTTAAATGAATGAATAGTTTAAATCCTCAGACACTAGACAATAGTGTTGTAATCTTCAGCCATTGGACTCTTCCACTCTAATGGAAAAAATGGTGTAATGGTGTACTGCTGACAGCTTTCCTAAAATTAGATTTTTAAAATGATGATGTATCGCTTTGCTTACAGTGTTGCAATATATTAAATTAACATGACATAGCATTATTGTATCATATCACCAGGTTCTTTCTGTAATTGAAACTATGGTGGCTAAGAACACTATCCTTGGTGTCGAATTTATATGTTTAATAATCCAAAATATGCTCAGTGTTGTCGTCACTGTCTTTGCCATCCAGAAGAGCAGAACTGCATTTGTAGAGCACTTTATTAGAATCCATTGTGTTCACTGCCTCACTAATATGTTGGCTTATATATCGGTAACACTTCTGACACGCCCATCAATTTTGAGGAAACATAGCTGTTACACACTGTTTCACACCATTTTGACAAAATGTCATTCAATCCCTCATGTATCTCCATGTACTTCCAATGTTCTTTTTTCATTTGTACACTGCAGGTGTCCTTTACTTTACATCAGGGGTGTCCAACTCCAGTCCTGGAGGGCTGGTGTCCATCACAGTTTGGTTATTTCTCTGCTCTGACACTACAGTTACACCTGGTCATTACCTGCTTTTTGAATCAGGTGTATTTGATCAGGAAAATCACCAAAGTGTGAAGGAATCCTGCCCTCCAGGACTGGAGTTGGACACATCTGCATTACATGAACATTTAACAATGAAGAGGTGAACAGAATGTTTCACTTTCTCTTGGGAAGTTAGGGTTTTGAAGATACATGTCTTTTTTCTTTTTTTTTTGGAAAGCAATGACATCATTTACGCACCGTTCCATGTTCTCCCAGTGTGTGAACGGGTTTCCTCTGGGGTTTATGACTCATTCCAAAACTCAGATGTAGCCATGAATATAGTCTTAGTCACTGATGGGGTGTTAAACAATAAACAACAACAACTTTGTGAATCCATGTGTTAACTGAACTGCTACCGTAGACACACACTTTTTAGGATATATAGCTGACATATAATTAAAATTAGTTTACAAAAGGTCTAGAAGCTGGTCTTCATTGTTGTTGACCTGGAAAGCCTTTAGAGTCTAGACTTTACTGTGGCACTTGCTGTAAGGGCACAAATAAGAACAGGTGTAATGACGGTTGAATTAAGAGTGAAACTTTAAGAGCCATTTCTTACCTGTATCACGTGACCCCTCTCTCAGCGCCCACAGTGGTCTGGAGGAACAAGTTGCAAAGGCACAGTGTAGATCACAGGTTCATGTTCACTCTCAAGGGCATCGACAAAAGATCTGCTGAGAACAGAACCCTCGTCCTGAGTTAAGATGGAGATCAAGTTTATATGCAGACACTGACAGTTAGCTCAGAGGTTAAATGTCCTCCTCTAGACTTTAAACTGAACAGCTGTTCGAGCTGCAAATAACAACAACAACAACAACAACAACAACAGATTAATCCTCTTGTTCTCGTTCAGTTACAGCATCTGACTGTGCGGTGAACTGTTTACACACTCATCTCTGAATTTAGGCAAAGAAAAGGGGCTTCAGCTCCTGTTAACATACAGAAATAGGAGGAGAAGCTCAGTTCACAGTGTAAACATAACAGAAACCGTGATAAGAGAGATGGTCAGTGAATGCAAGCACTGGACATTCACTTTAGTCTGGCAGCGTAAGAGTGGGGCTGTTCAGTGAAATATTAATTATGTACCGTGTATGTTGTGTGTGAGTGTGTGAGTGTGTGTGTGTGTGTGTGTGTGTGTGTGTGTGTATGTACACTACAGAGATCATCTGAAATGAACAGACAATGTTCTTTTACTCGACCGGCGTGTTTTTACACAGATCTGGTGAACGAATCACTATAAACAAATAAGAGAGCAGAGCAGATACATCATCTCAATAACAATGATTTAATCTGAGCAGAAAAGTGCAGGTCTGAGCAATGTGTTTAAATAAACAGACGACTACTACAGAATAAGGGTTGGGATGGGTGGGGAAGAGAGAGAGAGAGAATGGGGGGGAGGTATTTAGAGAGAGATTAAGAGAGAGTGAGTGAGAGAGAGTGTGTATATATGTATGTTTGTGTGTATGTGCGTGTGAGGGAGAGAGAACAGAGAGAGAGATTTGAAGAGAGATGGCAATTGAGCGAGTGAGAGAAAGAGAATGAGTGAGTTAGAGAGAGGGAGATGTGATGAGTGTGTGTGTGTGTGTGTGTGTGTGTGTGTGTGTATGAGAGAGGTGGTGAGTAATATAGAGACAGAGAGCAAGAACAGAGAATGAGTGAGTGAGAGATAGATGAATAGAAATTGTG
>BRDA01067988.1:0-11107 GCA_036984385.1 Crenuchus spilurus | reverse complement strand
TTTGGGAGGCACTCAATGTAAGTTTATTCTCAGTACATCTTCACTATGCTGGCTCTAGAACATTCCTCAAAGTTAGTGATTTCCAAAATGCCACCACCCTTTGCCCAGTAGCCTATTATCATGCCATTTTGAACATCAGTCAAATAAGACCATAAAGGAAACCTCCCATCCAATCTAATATTTAACACCCCTAATGATGTCCACAGCAGTGCCTCAGAGTATGTCTAAGAAATAGTTTCACAAATGTAGTCTGCCAGACAGTCAGATAAAGTCAAAATTCAACAAGTTTGTGTTGGAAATGCAAATGATCAAATATCAAATAAAGACTGTAATGGGACAGCAAGTTGCCTTGTTTTAATGTAAAAAGAGCTAAAAGCCACACAGTTTAATGTACACACAGTGGAGGTGGATTGAACTGATGCTGCAGGGATGAATATCACAATGCACAGCCTGCTTACCTGCTGCACTACTGGGGATGTGGAATTTGGCATTGCCTAAATATGAATAAAATATAAATATAATATAAATAGAGAGGGGAGGTTCACTGCACAACATGCAGCAGTTGAACCAGGCGACCATAGGTAAACAAACAAAAAGCTCAAGTGCATCTGGGAATGACTCTCCACCTTCTCATAGGTGCAATGCTACTGCAAGTGGATCTCAAGACCCATGCGTCATCCACTACAAGTATACAAGGTGAGTGTGCCAGGAGAGAGATGAGAGGAATGAGTTTATAGGCTGCCTCTTCATGGACAGCACACACACACTCAAACACAAGATAGAAAAAAGAAGAAAGTATCTGGCCTCAGAAGACAAAACAAGAGAAAGCCAGAAACCAGTGCTAGAGATTGTTTAAACAGGCAGGACAAGAACCCTTGATGCATGATATCACCCAGTTACTAGCACAGTCTGAGTAGAGAGTCAATGACTCCATGAAAAACACAGTATGAATCCTTATGTATGCCAATCACAGCTGAAGGCAATAACAGCTGATGAATGGCACCAGTGAATCTGGAAAAAAGAGACCACCTCCAGCAGTAGAATGCTGCTCAGAAAGGGAGGATCATTTTACAGGAATAGACCAATCACAGCTTCAAATGCAGACAGATAAAGACTGGAATTAACATGTGAGGAGAAAGAAGTAAGCCAGTCACAGCTGCAGGCAATGACAGTTGATGACTGGTATTAGCAGATCAGAGGAAAGGAGCCCACCTCCATCATGCCTATGCATCACACAGCCAGGGACTGTCCGTTAAATAGACAAAGTATGCAAAAATGTTTAAGGATGAGCTTTATTTTGAAGGGTAGATGAGATGAATCATAATAAATTCAAACTTTCTCCAAGTCTGGGATGAAATTAAACTGAAAGAAGCACAAATTATTCCAATTCAGAAAACAATAAAACTTGGAGAAAATACAGCAGAAGAGTCTGCAAACGAGCTGGAGGAAGATTTTAAAGGAGCAGCATAAAAAAAGTCTGAGAAATAAACATTCAATCTTTAACTCAAAGGCTGTCTGTGAATTGAAAATAATGAGTTCCCAGTAGCCATCTGTGCAGAACCACCATCAGCCAAAAACAACCGAGAGCCTCCACTTCAAACACAAGAGAAATTTACCAGAAACATGAATTTCTTATCTTTATACTTCCTGTAGAGTTAAAACAACAACACCCAGGAGGGCTTCAGAAAACTGATAGCACACTTTACCTATTAAAGAGAAAAGAGCCCCCAATATTAATAACAGAATAACAGAACAAAATAACAGAACAAGTCCAGTGTTATTAATGCTGCTTTTAATATATTATTAAAAAGTAATTAAGAAACTGCACAGACATTCACGGCCACTCAAAAGTTTTGAATAACCCAGAATTTTCCTTCACAACACATGCTTTTACATTAGATGAAAGTACTTTTCTAGCTGTTTGGAGAAGATGATAAATTCCACAAATGCTGCTGCTCCAAGTACTCAGTCTTCTATGGCAGATAAGTGAGGTAGTACAGTGTCACCACTTTTAAGTTCAGTTTTGCTGTCTCCCACAAGTTGCTCACAGTGAGCTTATATGCTTTAGTCCAGATGTTTACTACATAGAAACATAGGAATAACATCAATATACTAGGTCATAATAATCCATAAACAATCTCAGTAAACACTAGGAGGTATTAGTCAATAAATAACTTCAATAAATACTATTAATCACTATGAGATATTAGTCTATATACACTTTATACCAGCATAGTACGTTAGTCTATGAACAACCTATGTAAACATTATAAAACAGGATATATTAGTCCATAAATAACTTCAGTAAAGACGATTAATCCCTAAAATATAAGATACTAGCCTGTTGTCAGTTTCTGTGGAGCCAGGGGGAGACAGGATGCAGTGTTGTTTCAAAACAGACAAGGTTTTTTTAAAAACAAACAAACAAACAAACAAAACAAACTGTGACTGTGGTAAATTGAAGACAAACATGACATGGGTAACAAACAATGAATCAAAAAGACTGAAAACGCAAGGGAGCAACGTATGGTTAACATGTAATGAGACATCAGGGCTGTACAATGATGTGACATAACTGGGAGTAGTGACATGATGTGAACAAGACACGTGGAAGACAAACAAACAGAGAGCACATGAAGACAAGGGCGGGGCCAGGGATGCAACAAGTAATGGGAGGGTAACATCCGTAAACGTGTACATCCGTGTACGCCAGTATAGTACATATAAGTCTATGAACAACTCAGTAAACACTATAAAACACTAGGAGACTTTAGTCCATAAACACTATGTACACTTTGTAGATATTAGTCTATTAACAACATCAATAAACACGAATAATCACTAAGAGACATGTGTAAGCATTTTTCAACAAAAATATAATTAGTGAAAAAATTTATAATGCATTAATGCTAGCACAACACACATATCCACCATATTCCCATGTCCCATGATGGTTTATGTGAACTGTTACCGTAGTAAAACATATAAGCTTACTGTCAACAACTCATGGGAGACACCAAAACAACAAGAGTAACAAAGTGGTGACACTGTCCTACATCATCCTAGCATGGAAGACTGCGTATCTGGAGCAGCAGTGTTTGTAGATTTTATTATAGCCTCCAAATAGCCAGGAAATAGAACTTTCTTCTAAAGCCAAAGTTTGTGTAATTGTAGAAAAGAGTGGTAGTGGATATAATCATGTAATTACAAACACAACAGCGGTATGCTCCAGTATAGTATCTACACTTTCAACACGATTTATCAGCACTTTCAGAACTCCAGTTACTTCAATGGACTATGAGTGACCTAGTGGTTAAGGATCTGGTTTGGTGACCTGAAGGTCGCCGGTTCAATCCCAGGGCAGGTCATGACTGAAGTGCCCTTGAGCAAGGCACCTAACCCCAAATTGTAAGTTGCTTTGGATAAAAGCGTCTGCTAAATGCCTCAAAAATGCAAAATGTAAATAATTTATATAAAATGACAGCTTGCTTTTCGTTATCTCAGGCGACAACTGATTTCTCTGGGTTAATTCTGTCCTGCGGTGGGTTTGCAGAATCAATGAATGAAGCATAAAACAGAAATAACAATTCTGAGCCTCTTTCATGCACACTTATACAAACAAACATACACACAGACGGAGTTCCTCGATAGCTCTCCAGTGACCGTGAGCAATAAACACGTCAACTCTAATCCGTTCCTAAACAAAACACCCTCATGTTTCCCCTCTTCAGTGGGTAAGTAAACTCCCTGCTGTTCAGATGCAAATTAGATCACCATAACCCCCCACCCCCTTCACCCCAATAACAGCTGTTCTGCTCTTCTCATTAAATGTTTGGTGACTCTTGGCTTTAGCTTTTCAATATGTTTTAGTATGCTTCTTTCGTTGTTGTCACAATGCTAGCTTGTGAATGAAGTTAAAGTCCACACTTTTTCTTTCCTTTTTGTGATGTTGGCACTCATCAGCACTCAAACCTTTCAGATGTTTAACTACCTTTGGATTAAAAGAATTACACTGTCAGACTGTAAACGCTATACACATTGCAAAATTCATAATGGACTGAAATCACTCTGCAAATGTTACTGACAGATTGTAAAAAAATAAATAAATAAATAAACTGCATATTGCAGATTCATATTGGATAAAAACTACTCCATAATGATCAGTTTATAAAAATAGTGCAGATTCATAATGAATTAATACAACTCCACAATTATGAGCATTCTATAAAATGACACAAACTACAGATTCATACTGGATTAAAATTGCTCCACAATGACAACTGACAGTATGTAACAACTACATGATTCAAACTGGATAAAAATACTCTACAATCATTATGGACAGTCTATAAAACTACATACTGCAGATTCATAATGGATTAAAACAATCTACATTGATTATGGACAGTTTATAAAACTACACACTGCAGATTCATACTGGATTAACAACTCCACAATTGCAGTATTATAGTCAGTCTATGAAGTGACACACATTGCAGATTCATACCGGATTAAAATCACTCCACAATTATTATTAACAGGCAAAATATATATGTCCACCTGTAGATTCATACTTGATTAAAATCACTCCACATATTTAGTGTCAGATTAAAATAACTACTAATACCTGCAAAAAGTTTTTAGGAATTTGAAGAAATCATGTTACATCACATACAGACTGAGAATCAGGAAGAAAGCACAATAGTTTGTCAGTCAATTAAAGAAAAGTTGAGAGGTTAATTGATTAAACATATTCATCAGGCTGCAGCCTAAAATAAAAAAATGCACCTGGAGAGTAAATAGAAGAATTGAAGATTCTGTCTGTTCTGAGCAGATGGATTTGTCCATTTCTCTCCTTTTCTCTCTCTTTTTCTCTCACTCTCTGGCTAGTTGACCAAGCCCTAAGGCTAAATGACCATGAGGTCCAATCATGCTCATGGTCAGGCTGCCAAAGTGTGTTGTTGTCATTTTGACTATGATGCGTTGTGCTCACTGTAACAGCATGAGGACCCGAGCAAAAATAACCTGACCAAATTCAGACAGTCCACTCCACCAAGGTCACTCACACACACACACACACACACACACACGCACACACACACACACACACACACACTCTCTCTCTCTCTCTCTCTCACACACACTCTCACACACACACACAAACTCTCTCTCTCTCTCTCTCTCTCTCTCTCTCTCTCACACACACACACACACACACACACACACACACACACTAAAGAAAAAAGAGCCCTGTATATGAAGGGTATTTAAAAGAAATACAAAGTGTTTATGAACCCTCTGGAGTCTGTGTACACTGTTGTAAGAACAGATCTAATGAAAGTATCAAGACATAATCATAATGTAAACAAAGAAACATAGGTCTAGAAATAAATCAGTTACCTTAGATTAGGAAACAACTGAAACAAAATGTCTTTTGGTTACTGGGTTTAACCTTCTAGAATCTGAGGATGTTTCAGACACTCTGATGTAGTCTGACTGTAACATCCTACCTGTATATTGACTTGTATTGTGTGCCTGGCCCTTTAAGTCCTGTCCTGTCTAGCCCCTCCCTGATTGTCTCACCTGCCCCTGATTATGTGATTGTGTATATATACCCTTCTGTCTCTGTCTTTAGTTGCGAGTCATTGTCATTTGTGAGTATTGTTCAGATAGTGTTTGTATGGTCAGTGTTTTCTGTTTGTGGATTCACTTTGAACACTTTATTAAAACATCAGTTAATCATTCAGTCCTGCATTTGTGTCCTCACTCTGGAACACTGAACCTGACAATACGACTCGCCTAAAACATGGACGCAGCAGGACTCCAGACCACTATCCAGCAGCAGCTGGAATTCATTCAGCAGCTAATGGACAAGTATTCCAGTGACCAGGCCTGGATTTCGGCGTGGAAACGCCACCTCCCTCACCTCAGCTCGGCGTGGAAACGCCGCCTACCTCGCCTCTGCTCGGCATGGAAACGCCGCCTCCCTCGTCTCTGCTCGGTGTGGAGATGCCGCCTTCATTCTCTCCTCAAAGCCACGAGGAGACCCTGCCTTTCGCTCAGCAGTGCGGAGATGAAACTCCGTCCTCCTCCCAGTCTGAAGATGAGGAGTTACGTCCCTCGGCTCAACTTGGCGAAGACTTTTGGCATTACTCGGCTTGGATGGACGATGCTCCGCCCATTTCCCAGCCCGAAGGCAAGGAGCCACATCACTCGGCTCAGCTCGACAGCGAAGCACCGCCCTCTTCCCAGCCCGAAGGAAAGGGGTCGCGTCACTCGGCTCAGCTTGGCGGTGTAGCACCGCCCCCGAACTCGCAACGCAGTGAGGAGACTCCGCTTCTCTCTCCTCAGCGCAGAGAGAACTCGGACAGTGCTCAGGACGCTTCAGCACCTAAGCGCAGAATGAACGTGGCAACCCCTTCTGTGGTAACCAGTGCCACACAGACGCACGGACCTGATCCTGTCCCCAAGCCTCCCTGTCCCCAGCAGGTTCGTGCGCCCTCCCTCCCCCCCTTGTGGCCTTTTGTTTGGGGTCAATGTTGTTCCCCATTAGGCAGGGGGTGTACGTTGTGGCCATTTCCCCCGAACCTGACTAATCAACTTTCTTTGGCCATATGGACAACCCTGTGGTTACAAGCCACTCTCTTTCACTCCTTGCACAAATGACTATCACAATGACTGTTTGGGTTCTGATTTTGGTTTAAACGATTATATTGGGATTTTCTTAGGTACTTGTTTTCATCTTCTGTTTTAGGTTGGGGTTCTGTTTATGTAGGCATTAAAGATCACTGTATTTTTTATGGTGAAAAAATGGCAACCACAGCTGCCAGTTTTTTTACCATAAATTTGAAAAGATTTTTTTACAGTGTAGTCACTATATTATTATTGTATTGGGTTTTCTTGTTCTGTATTTGGCTTGTGCGTTTTCATGTTCTGTAGTTATGTGATTTGTAGTCTAGCTTGTCTTTTGTTCTGGATTGTGTCTTTCTGTTGTGTTTTTCCCCTCAGGTTTGCCGCCTCGGGATGCGTTGGCTTTGAGGTGGCGCACTGTAACATCCTACCTGTATATTGACTTGTATTGTGTGCCTGGCCCTTTAAGTTCTGTCCTGTCTAGCCCCGCCCTGATTGTCTCACCTACCCCTGATTATGTGATTGTGTATATATACCCTTCTGTCTCTGTCTTTAGTTGCGAGTCGTTGTCATTTGTGAGTATTGTTTGTATGGTCAGTGTTTTCTGTTTGTGGATTCACTTTGAACACTTTATTAAAACATCAGTTAATCATTCAGTCCTGCATTTGTGTCCTGAATCTGGAACACTGAACCTGACATTGACATGCCTTGACTTTTTACAAATTACACCCATCTACAATTAAGTTTTTCCAAAGTGTTTTGTTCAGCACAAACTCAGCAACATCAGTGTCAAAATAGTAAGAGTGTCATAAATCTATGTTTTGATTAAATATTTTGATTTGCTCTAAACTTACTTTCCAAAAATACAGATGGGGGCAGCCATGGCCTAGTGGTAAGGATCTGGTCTTGTGACCAGAAGGTTGCTGGTTCGATCCCCAGACAGGACATGACTGAAGTGTCCTTGAGCAAGGCACCTAACCCCCTAACTGCTCGCCGGTGGATAAGTGCTGCCCACCGCTTCGGACACAAATTCTCACAGCCTAGTGTGTTTCACTGCATGAATGGGTTAAATGTGGAGGTCAAATTCCGTTGTGTGAAAAATTACATTGGCTAAATTGGTTGATCTTAATCTTAATGTACTGATATATTGTGAAAAAACACTCTAAACATTTCTAGCCAAAACATTTGAGCTCAGAAATGAATAAACAGAGGTGTTGGATAGACATTGGCCATTACAGTTTTTAGAAATTGTATGTGGTTTTATTTCTAAAGCTTAACAAATGTGAGGTGACACTGTGAGTCACTTGTTCCTACATTAGATATTCATGTGATAAGTGTGAACACTGAGGTGAGAGATCTTTGTTCATGTGAGTGCTCTTTGTTTCTTTGTTTATAGAGAATAAATGGGCATTTTCATACATTCTTGGGCCACTAATCCTCCACTGGCATGTCTTTATCATATAAATGGAAGATCACATCAGTGGGTGGGAAAAAATGCGCAGCTGTCTGACTCATGCTGAAAAATGTGTCCCTGCTTATTTATGCTTCTCTCACAAATATCTATAGTTGAAAGTAGACTCTTTCAGGTTTTCAGGGTAAGTTTAGATTTGTTTCTAGAATAAAATCTCACAGTAAGTGTTTTTGCTGATTGATTATATTTTGCCAGCTGGATCACTGACTCCAGAGGGTTATGGTTTTATGAAGGGTATATGAATGAAGAAAAATACATGAACACTATATGAAAGGTATATGAAGACTATATGAAGTGTAAATAAAGGGATTGTACTGTATAATGTGTATGTAAAAGGTGTATGATGAGCATATTAAGATTTTGTTAAGGGTATATTAATATTATACAAAGGATATATAAAATCTATGAAGAAAATAATTAATGTAATGTGCACAAATGTTATATGAACGTTATATGAAGGGCAGATGAAGGCGATATAAAAAGTGTATGAAGTTTACTTGAACTGTACATTAGGAGTATATGAAAAAGTATTTGAGGAAATATGAATGCACATTGAAAACAAAAAATTGCAGAATTTACTCAAAACAATTGAGGCTGCAATATGAACTCACTTTTTTGAGTAGATTTTACTGCAATCCACATTTTTTTTTACTAACTATTTATATTTTTAATTAATGGACCATATATCCAACTGTCATATAGTAGCACTGTGTTTGTAATTGTGTAGGTCTTTGTTATTTTTAGTCTCTGTCCCTTTAAGAATTCACCCCTGTTATGTTTGTCACTCCTATGTCATCTTTGAGTACACCTGTTCTCTATCCTCTTGTTAATTTACATCCATATATGCATAACCTTTTGTTTTTTAGTCTAATCATTGGTCTTTTTGTCTGTTAAGGTGTGTCCTTCAGCTGTCATGTTTGCTGGAGTTATTTTGTTTCAGTTTCTGTTATTACACTTGTGAGCACTCATTAAACCTTCAAATATATACTTCACGTCAGTATCTGCCTCCTCTCACGGACCATCTGCACAACACCAACCATCATCTTAACCCTTAACAGTTCAGGGTCACAGTGAATCCACATTCCCCTCCATTGTACACTGTGCGGCATTCCACTATTTTAGCCATAGCCAGGGCACCAATCCATTGCTGGACACACACAGATATACACACGCTCACACCAAGACAATTTAGAGTAAACAATTCAACTGACCTCCATGTTTTTGGAGTGTGGGAAGAAACCCTAAAGGAAACTCACGTAGACATGAAAAGAACATGGAAACTCCTCCCAGTTGGAGACTTGAACCCAAGACCTCAGCACTAAGAAGCAAACATGTCACCATTCCACCCTTTAGGACCACATATTAAAACGTAATTTTATTAATATTATTTTATTTACTCACTCAGATGAATTTTAAATCATGTCAGTTTACTGACAAACTTTAACTTTCAACAGAGCAGAACACAAATCTCCCAGATTAAGTAGCTGATGTTAAATGTTAATGTATTTTTTTTACTAAATGTAAAAGAAACATCAGTAACTAATAGCCTAGATCATTACAATCATAACGTAACAACTGTTCAGCAAACAAAGACATCGACAACTAAATCTACACTAACTGACCCCTCAATAGAAGGGAATGTTTCACAAAACACAAATAAAAATCAAAAACAACAAGCAAGCAAAACATAATTTTTTTTAAAACAGTACATATGTCAAGTTTTATGGGAATGTTTAAGCTTTGACATGATCAAAGCCATCACTGAAATTATTTCCACTTGAACTTTTAAATTTTAAACAAACTAATTAATTAATTACCAGTTTTCATTCTTCATTGTAAAGCATGTAAAGTAAAGAGGCAAAACAACCTGCAGCGTTTGAAAATAAGCACAATCTGAAAGCACAAAGGCTAATTCAGCTGAAGTAACTAAACTTACTAAAACTTCAAATCAAGATTTTTTCCTACAATGAATGCCTTTTGTGAAATCGAATATGTAAAAACAAATCTGCCAGATGAATGAAGATAAATTCATGTGATTAAAGCAGGGTGATATATTGGGTAAAATTGATTAAACTTTTGTAGGTGTTGTTAAACATCCTGTCACAGCCCCGCCTTGTTCCTGTCGTGTTCTTTGTGTTTATGTTTTCCATGTGCCGTCTTGTCTCCACATGCTCTTTAGTTTATGTTCACATCATGTCTCCACGTCATGCTGTCAGATGTCAGGGTGGTGGTGAGAGGAGGAGATGGGAAGCATGAGTAAACCAAACGTGAAAGTTTAATATCAACACTAAACTGAAACTACACTTAGCAGACAAACACAGGAGTACACGGCTCCATCCAACATCAAGTACAGACATCACATGACAGAACAAATACAGAACACATGTTTTATACACGGCATGATTACATATAAACAAGAGGCAGGTGGAAACAATTACACAACCTGACGTGACAGGGGGTGTGGACATGACAAGCACATGACCGACAAACATGCAGGGAGGTATACACTTCCTCATGTGTCACTAGGGTTCCCACCAGTTCCTTAAAATATGGAATTGTTCCGTATTTGTACATTAAAAGTCACGTTTCGTATTGAACTGATACGGGACGCGCTTTGTTCCATATTTTTATCAAAGGGGATGAAAAAGTTTGAACTGAGAAAGAACGATATGTGTGAATCAGTTACTCTCTCTTTCTCCCTCTCTGTCGTGTTTCAGCAGAGTGTGTGTGTGAGTGATGGGTCGTTGGTTCTTAGAGTCGACTCTTTGAAGTGAATGATCAGAGCCGACTCATGTCTGGGAGCCAGATTTGTTTCCCCCTGTTGAAGTCGCACGGGATTGGTCAGTTACAACATGTAAGGTGGTGTGTGGGATGTCGCTATATTAGTATTAACTATAATTGTTGCTGTGCACACACACACACACACAGAGAGAAGCTACAAAAAGACTCTCTCTGACAAAAACTCTCTGCATATGACAAAAATGACATAAGTATAAATAAATAAAC
>BRDA01067986.1:3483-25729 GCA_036984385.1 Crenuchus spilurus | reverse complement strand
CTATCTTTCTGCACAACAATGGTGGAATTGGTGATCCTCTTACCATCTTGGCTTCAGAGAGACACTGACCCTCTGAGAAGCTCTTTTTATACCCACTCATGTTGTCAATTGACAATTTGTTGTGTCCCAACTTTTATGGAATCTGGTTTGTATATGGGAATTCAAATTCAAAGATTGGTCTCAAATAGAGTCGTGTCAAGAATGCTCTTTAAGATTTGGATTAGATGTAAAATAAATAAATTGCACTGACCTGTTGCAATGAATGCTAATGCTAGCTCATCTGAGACCCCTGATTAGCACAGTTCTTGACCCTGTTCACTTTACATAATACATTGGCATAGATGATGTAGTGATCAACTTGCTAGACAGCTCTCACTTCGACACATCAAGCAGAACTGTGAGGATTATGTTCTTTGATTTCTCCGGTGCACTTAGCACCATACAGTCTGTGCTGTTAGGGGAGCAGTTTTGGCTGATGCAGATTGATGACTCAATCATCCCATGAATAAGCTGCTATGGACATTCTACCAGTTTGTCATAGCAAGTGCTCTATTCTAAGCTGTTGTGTGCTGGAGCAGCAGCATCAACAAAGTTTCTTTGAACAGACTGATTAAGAAACTGATTAAAAATCCTGGTTCTGCTATAGTGAAATTGAACTGTCCGGAGGTTGTTGCAGAACAAAGGTCCCTCAACAAACTAATTAATCTTGGACAATACTTCACAGCTGTGTACACAACACTGACCATACAGAGAAGCACATTCAGTAGCAGATTGATAATGTTGCTGTATCTGAACAGTAGTGAATCACAGCATATAACCATATACAGACTACTATATTATGTGGATACACATTGTGCAATTTGTTATAATTCTGTACTTTTATGACACTTCGTTATGCACTTTAGTATATTTTGCAGTCATTACTTGCTATATTTAGATTGGCTGTAAATTAAATTACCTCATATCATTGAGTGCAATATTTAGTGCAACACCTTTATCAATGTGATTCCTACATGATCATGAATGGGATCTAACAAAACTGAAAATTTGTCTGAAATTACAAGAAAACTTTAAGAAAACACATGAAGTAATTATTTTTTAATACAACAATAGAACAATAAGATCTTACTGATCTGAAATGCACTCTTGTAAACTTATTTAGAAAAAATACAAAGTGTATCCAGTTATAAAAAAAAGATGTTTGTGTTTTTGTAAAGCAGTAGAAAATATAATGAGAGCTGATTACTTTACTCACTGAGTGCTACATTTACCACTGGCTACATGCTAGATTTGTGATGTGTAGATTTGTATATGTTGATTTTCTCCTAGTGAACAAACCAATGGGCAATAGCATGGTCATCTATAAGTTATTAGACAAAAATATCATGATAGGTATGGGTTAGATACTGTGCATGAAGGAGTTAGATGAAAATTTGTTACATTATCCTAATCACTAAACAATAGTAAATCATATTTAACAGTGGAAAATGAAAAACGAAACCTAGAAACGTAACCCTCTGGAGTTTGACTTGCATTGACGTTCTCACAAATTACACCCATCTAAAATCTTTTTCCCAAAAGTGTTACACAGGCTTTTGTTCAGCACAAAATCAGCAACAACAGTAAGAGTGTCCCTCAGGCTGTCAGTCTCCTTAACACACACAATCTCACTCTCAGGGACTAAATATCACTGCACATTGGCACAGCACTGTTTTTATCTACACATTCATTGCAATATTTCCACATTGTACTACAAAAACTGCTGCTAAAACTACTATAAAACTGCTGCTAAACACTTTGTAATCCGCTTGGTTGGAATCTTACTTCCCACTAGACATCACACAGTATCATGTACTGACCTTCATCCTGTAATGTGTATCTAGTTAGACAAACAGCCTTTTGTATTTATTAGGGCTTGTATTTATTGTTATTCTATGTTTTTCATTGACTTGTGTTCTGTGTTGCTCCTGGTCCTAGAGGAATGTTGTTTTGTTTCAATATGTACTGTACTGTATATAGCTGAAATGACAAAAACCACTTGAACCAGAACATCCCACAAGATCCTACAGTGCCATTACTGGGAGCAATACCTGACGAAGTGATTGGAAGATCAAATAAATATCTGTTAGGAATATTGCTTACAGTAGCTTTGAAATGTATTACAATTAAATGGATGAACACAGACCCCTCAACATATAACTTATGGATCCAAGAACTATGGGATGTTTATCAGATTGAGCAAATAACGTATAATGAGACTTCAAAAATCTATTTTTAATGTGATTGGCCCTGTTATGGATCCAATTATACAGTAAAATATATCATCATTCATATTTTGGTTACTAAATTTTTATATTTTATTCCTCATCACCTATACTCATTTTGATGTGGCTATGAATCATCTTGGAGTGGACCTTATTATATGATGTCTTTCCCCCTTTGTTTTTTGTCTCCCTCTAATTTAAAGTTAATGATGTTAAAATATGGGAAAAGGAAAATGCATTTGTATGAAACTATATTGTGAAATTTCTAAAAAAAAAAAAAAACCTTCAACTTAAAATTGAACTCCTGAATTTGCCTTACAACATCCTTCATGTGCCACCATTCTAACAATTCAGTCCAAAATCTTTTCTAAATCTTTTCTAAAAAGATAACCATTTACTGTGCAGTAGTGCAACTGAAACAACAATTGATGAGAATTTAAACTGTAAAAGCAATTATTTGCATGCTTGTTTTTTCACTTTTATAAAACAATTAATTTGGTTTAACATTGATAAAATAGTCTTTAAACAACAGGTTTAAGAGTGACTGCTTTGGCTATTTTAAACATAGCACATATTTCAAGCATCCTGAAGTCCATCTGTAGATAGACAGGAAATGTGTTGAGTGGACATTTATCATAAGCAGACAGACAGATATAGCTTCAGATTTGTTGGGCCTGCAAAATGTTTCACCCCTGGCAAAGTACTGGTTGCTTAACATTGAGGCCTCTTTGTTATCTTCTGTAACTTGTAACCATGTCAGCACTGCTGCAAGCACACCTTGCTGAGCTTGCTGAATGCTAGTGCTATAAATACCAAACAAAATGACTCATCTGCACGAGCCTCCCAATGGGGAAGACCAAACTGGAGCGGCGAAGTGGCAGAAAACAGCTTTGTCTCTCAGCACAGCAGGCCACAGTGCTAATCCCAAGCAAAATAACAGAATGAACAAGCTTTAATTCTGGTCTGCTTCAGATTTTTTCTTTTTCTAGATCACTTTAGTTGCTTTTCTTCATATATATATAGTGCACGATAACATGTACCTAAAGTAAATTGAGCATGTTCGAAGAGCATTACTCATAGAAACAGTGCAGTGCACTCCAAACATCATCACTCTGCAACACAAACACATCCATCACATAGTTTGTAGGTTGTACTTCAATAGACAGTAATCTGTTATATTTAGGGATGTGCAGGTTATTTTAATCCAGCTTGCTAAAATTGCACACCCCTCAGCTGCCTCCCAAAAGTCTTTCTGTCTCTGTTTAAATCTCTCCTTTTTGGAAACCATTGCATAATGTAAGCATCTAAAATTGTCACTGCATTAAAATATGCATTACATTTTAACCAAATTTGTATATTAAAAGTTAACATCTTATAACAAAAATAAGATGACTTGTATCAGCTACATCTATTTGTTGATTAAAACATAACCACAAGCTGAACATATGTTCTTGTATGCTCATTCACAAAGTTTTTTTTTCTTAAATGTTCGCAACTTTAATTTTAATTTAAATTCTTTAAAATTATACAACTGTAGAACTGAAAAAAATACATTAACCAGTATTTTTTGCTCATTAGCACCTATATTTGCAAACATGTGCTCTTGAGTGTACATATATTCTGTTCTTATCTCAAACCCCAAATAAGAAAACATTATGAATGTCAGGTTGTAAGAAGACATTTCTTGGTGAAAATGGTGGATGTGCAACAAAAAGGGATCTGAAATTGTGATGTCAAGCTTGTAATAATAGAAGAACCCATTTTTGTGCTATAGCGATACATTCTCAAAAATCTTCTATATACAACCATCTACAGCTCATTCTTCATCAGTCTGAAGAACACTTTTACCATGCAAAGACCCTTTAAGCATGCAAAGGATTATTTAAGTGTTCAGAAAAAGTGTATATATGCTGACAGATCATGTGACACTTAATTAAATGAAGTCCACCTGTGTGTAATCTATGTGACTTCTGAAGGTAATTGGTTTCACCAGAACGTTTTAGGGGCTTCATAGCAAAGAGGGTGAATACATATGCACATGTCAATTTTTAGTTTTATATTTCCCCAAAAAACATTTTTATGTATTTTTTTCATTTCACTTCACCAACTTAGATTATTTTGTGCAGATGCATCACATACAATTCAAATTAAAAACATTTAAATACAGATTGTAATGTAACAAAAAAGGTAAAAAGTCAAGCAGGGTGAATAGATTCTCAAGGCACTGTAGTATTTAGCAGTGGTGGGCCGTCAGGGATTCAGAAATATCTGAATCACAAACTGATGTTAATTATATTTTGTCCATGAACACTTATTATATAATTCCAAAATTATCTGTCCACTTCCTTTTATACAGTGCCTCCAAGTAGTATTCAACCCCCTGCACATTCAGGTTTGCACATTCAGAGTTAACTTGGCATTGTGACATTTGGACTGTAGATCAGCCTGGACGTGTGAAATGCACTGCAGCAAAAAAGAATGTTATTTATTTGATTTTTGTTTTTTAAACTCGTGAAAAGTTTATTCAGCGGGTCAATTATTATTCAACCTCTCAAACCACCAGAATTCTGTTTGGTTCTCTCAAGTATTAAGAAGTAATTGAGGCATAAAGAACAATGAGCTGGATTAACATGTTTGGATTAATTATCTGTTTTTCCCGCCTTTTCTGACTATTTAAGCCCCTCCCCAAACTTCTGAACAGCACTCATACATGGTCAACATGGGAAAGACTAAGAAGCATTCCAAGGCCATCAGAGACAAAATTGTGGCGGGTCACAAGGCTGGCAAGGGGTACAAAATCCTTTCCAAAGAGTTGGGCCTACCTGTCTCCACCA
Source organism: Crenuchus spilurus (assembly GCA_036984385.1). Taxonomy (NCBI): domain Eukaryota; kingdom Metazoa; phylum Chordata; class Actinopteri; order Characiformes; family Crenuchidae; genus Crenuchus; species Crenuchus spilurus. The sequence continues at coordinate 20,631 of BRDA01067986.1, read as the reverse complement.
TTGGGAGCATCATCCGGAAGTGGAAGGCTTATGGAACTACTGTTAACCTTCCACGGCCTGAACAGCCTTTCAAAGTTTCCTTCCGTGCCGAGGCCAGGCTTGTCCGAACAGTCAAGGCTGACCCAAAGACAACAAGGAGGGAGCTTCGGGAAGATCTCATGGCGTTGGGGACATTGGTTTCAGTCAATACCATAAGTAAAGTACTCCACCGCAATGGTCTCCGTTCCAGGCGAGCCCATACGTTTCCTTTACTTTCAAAGCGCCATGTCAAGGCACATCTACAGTTTGCTTATGATCACTTGGAGGACTCTGAGGCAGACTGGTTCAAGGTTCTCTGGTCTGATGAGACCAAGATCGAGGTCTTTGGTGCCAATCACACCCATGACGTTTGGTGACAAGCACTGCATACGACCCCAAGTATACCATCCCTTCAGTCAAGCATGGTGGTGGCAGCATCATGCTGTGGGGCTGCTTCTCAGCCCAGGGGCCTGGCCATCTGGTCCGCATCCACGGGAAGATGGATAGCACAGCCTACCTGGAGATTTTGGCCAAGAACCTCAGTTCCTCCATCAAGAATCTTAAGATCGGTCGTCATTTCATCTTCCAACAAGACAACGACCCCAAGCACACAGCCAAGAAAACCAGGCCTGGTTCAAGAGGGAAAAGATCAAGGTGTTGCAGTGGCCTAGTCAGTCTCCTGACCTTAACCCAATTGAAAACTTGTGGACCACATGAGACACCCAAAGAACCTGGACAACTTGGAGAAGATCTGCATAGAGGAGTGTGCCAAGATTACTCCAGAGACCTGTGCCGGCCTGATCAGGTCTTATAAAAAACGATTAATAGCTGTAATTTCAAACAAGAGTTTTTCCACAAAATATTAAACCTAGGGGTTGAATAATAATTGACCCAAATATTTATGTTTAAAATTTATTATAATTTACCTGAGCAACTTATATTTTTTGTTTGTAATGTTTAGGCATCTGTTAATAAATTCTGCTCTTGTTCAAAGTTTGAAGGCTCTAACTTATTTGCAACTTGTTAAATTTACAAAATGTGCAGGGGGTTGAATACTACTTGGAGGCACTGTAGCTTTTCTGATTGTTGTACTGTTTCCAGACATGTATTTTCATATTAAAGCATTTAACCAATCACATTGGTTGAGTTGCCAGGTTCGCGGTTTTCATGTCAAATTGGGCTTGTTTGAAAATCCAGTCGCGGGTGAAAATTCAAGGATGGCGGGGTACGTTTTTTGGGCTACTTTTAAAAATTACCAGGCCACCAAAAAAACAACAAAAAAGTGGGTGTTGCCTAGAATATTACTTCAACACGGCGGGCATACAACAATAACAACAAAGAGAACATAACAATATAAGGAACGATAGCCTGAAAAGGAGAGAGGGAGAGTAAGAGAGAGAGAATGAGAGAGAGAGAGAAGGTGAAGAGAAAACAGTCACTAGCTAATATGCCAGGTAAATGGGGAAACACGGGAGGCGGAGAAAACAGTCACTAGCTAATATGCCAGGGAAATACGGGAGGCAGTATTGTAAGGACTGGGAAAAAGAAAAAGGTTTGATGGACTGATAAATCCCTGTTTTGCCATTTGCTTCAAACGTTTGACAGACATATATTTTGGGCTAGTTTAAGCTTCTGATATGTGGGTTTTAGACTGACTTTGGGCTGGATATTTTTGTCGGACCTGGCATCGGATTTTGCGATGATGTCATAGGGGCCCTCTAGCAGGCATCTGGCAATGTCATGTATTCAGACCCGTTGATTGGATAGTCTATCTAGTTAGCATTAGCTTTGATGTGATAGGAAAGGACTTCTTGATGGAACTGAAGCGCACGGATCTGTTTTTGAGGAAAAAGAGGAGGAGGGATTTTGTTTACAAATAATCCGATTTTTGGTGAGTAAAATGTTGCTATTTTCCTAAATAACTTTGCAAGTTTATGAAGTTATTATTGATGTTTTTATGTGTGTCGCAGCGGTAGCTGCAGTAGTAGACTTGTTCACCCCTGGTTTGTTTATTCAATAGAGGCATTTATTAAGGCTACAGGAGTTATCTATCTGCGATGCAACGGCTCTTTATACTGTATTTCTGCATATTAAATGTTTTTTTATCATTATAAATTAGTTTCTGAGGATGTTCTGTCCTCAGATTATTTTAGATATAAATTCTTTATTAAGTACGTACTAATAATGTTTACAAGCAGAGTGAGAAACGAAGTGTTGATTGAACGCTGCTTCGGGTTGAAGTGTCAAATGTGCGACTGCGCTTTGTTTTTCGGAGCGGCAGATTCGTAATTAGGCTCTGTGCAGTAACTCTTGTATTTTCCAATTTCATTGCTAAGCAGAGTAATATGCTGGAGCACTTTGTGTTTTCTACTCCCATGAAAGCAATGACTGTAACTTTCACTTTGGTTAGTTGTTACAGGTGTTAGTTAATATCTGTACACTTATGTAGTCATATGTGAACTGTATTTGCTCATTAATGTACAAGTTTGCTATAGTATGCTAATGATATCTGCACATGGGTTTACATTACAAGAAGCTAACGCTAATGTGCTATTGAATTGTTATGCTTTCTCATGACAACACTTACCTTATAAATTAGCTCGCTGTACTATAGTGAATTTATCAGCTGTTATTCAGTGGATTATGTTAATTATTCTCAGGAGTTTTTCCTATTTTGTGTTTTGTAGTTTCACTGGCATTTTTAGCTGTCATTTTGGACAAAATAATGGAGCAAGGCACTCATATCCTGGCTTGTGAGAATCAAGTTTGTCTTGCTGTTAATCTGTGTCAATGTACTGGCTGTGTATAATACACAGAGAGAACAGTATAGAGGGGTAGATTGATTCAGACGGAGCATTACTGAAGGCCTAGGTGTGAAATGCACGGTCCGCCACTGGTATTTAGTATTTGCAAATAGTAAAATATATGTATATATTAATAACAATTGTTCATTGACATCATTTACATTCACTGTCTATTTATCCAGGACAGAGAAGTTAGAGAAGTTGAGAAAAAAATAGTTCTTTATCGCTCCCTCTTTCAAGTTGCTCAAGTAAATAAGGCAAATGAAATAAGAATATTCTCCTCCTTCTCCACCTTTAGGAAGTGTCAGTACTATGTGTGGAGCAGAATGAAAAACAGAATCCTTGTTTATCTGATCTAGCATACAAACAATAAAACAAACAATGCCACAAATAAATCACAACAACAGTCTTTTAATACCTGCAGTATGATTGTGTAGTGTTATTGTGACAGAGAAGGTCTCAATTTTGGCATAAATATAACATGAGGATATCTAAGACCATCCTGTGTGACAATCTGTAAGAAATAGCTAATCGTCTTGGCTAACATACCTCATAAGGTGAAAATTTTGTAAACTGTGTTTCTGTTAGCTGCAGACTGTGTTAAGTGTTAAGGATATGTTCAGTTGATTTAAGAACAATAATGAACCCCTGTTGTAGACTTGACAGTTATTATGATCTGGTATGAGTTTAGCCTACTGTAACAATGTATGAGGTTGTGTCCCAACACAAATGTGTAGAGCTAAATCAGATATTTTGAGAGATTATTATGTGCCTGAGATGTATTGCAGAGAATAACTAAAGGGAGCCCACATTCATTTGTTTAATTTTCGTTTATTTTATTTTCTGCCACAGAAGGGTATTTGTACTTTTAAATGGGTTATTTTGCTTTATTAAAATTAAATCTAACTTTGGGATCTCTCACCATGACTCAAACTATTTTTTTTCTCTAGAGTTTCTCTCTTAGAGGCATCCGGCTGGGTGGTTTTTAATTTGCCAGCTGCTACACAATGATGGCTTTAAGCACAAAGCCGCATACAAGAATCCATCCTGTTCATGGGTCATACATTTCACAGGGATGTGCAGAATGACTAGCATGTGTAATGAGTCTTAAGACAGAATGATCATCTTAATCCATTGAATGTAACATTGTTTTAAAGGCATGTCTTTATAAAATATCACCATAAACACACACAAAAAGTTCTAAACTAAAGCATGTAGTACATTGGCAGCTGGTGAAAAATATTCTATGTGGGGCTGTTTGAACCATATTCCTAATATTCCGCATCCCATTATTATATTATATAATATTATGTTATGTTATTTACATAAACTACAGCATAGCAGTGCTCTTAAATAGTCACTAAATATTTACTTAGCATTAAAAAATCAGCAGACTAATAGTTAACAAATTTCATTACCTGCATACAAATAAAAAAAGATTACAAACAGTTTCAGAAACATATAAAATAAAATTTGCAAAAACACTATTAAGACAAAATATTATGCATTTCTACAGCTTTTATTGCATTTCAACAACATCAGATTTTCCTACTCCACCCAGTGACTGACTGTGGGGTGATATTTAAAGTGCCCTTTAGGCAACAGATTGGAGAACGCTGATTGGATAAATTTCAGTTGCTATGCATGTATCTTGTGTCAGCAGGTCAGTGATTGGCTGCTGTTTCTCTGACAGGGTGATATTTCTAGTACCCCAGTAGATGGAGAGAATGAACCAGGAAGCAAATTTAACCAAAATATGTTTTATATATTACATGTTATTGTGCATATGTAGCACATACATACTTAAAATATGTAGGTGTTGATTATTTTAAAAATCAAAATTAACAATTTTCTCCATGGAGGATGGTGCCCTAACACCCTCTATTGGCCAGCTGCCACTGATGTAATGGCATTTGAAGCTAACTGTTGTGTAATACTCAATAAAGCCCCGAAATTGTAAAAGTGAATGTGCAGATTGTGTAAAAACAGGATCACACAAATCTGATTTGTTAGCATTAGTATAACATACTTATGTAAGTGATACGTCTAAAACCACATCTCACATTCAGGGAGGATGTCATGCAACAGCAGCAACTCCACCAATCTAGGCAAGGAATGTATTCTGATGTAATAATTCTCATAGACAGAGAATGTGATAGACAGAGGGAGAGGAAGCAATTTGCTAATCACAGGAATTTTCTATCCTAGACGCAGCCACGAGGCCAACAGTACATGCAGTAAAAACATTAGAGACAGCCGGCTAATTCAGCAGGGTTTATTCCTCATAATCTCTTAATCTTTCTGCAGAATGTGCTGTGGTGTTTATTACATTCCCCTCCAAACATGAGCCAAACTAACAGCACTGTCCCCAGCAGAGCTAAACTGTGATTAAACCACAGATTGTCACAATGGACGCAGAATAAATGAATGAGCGGATCATCTTTGTTATGCAATAAACAACTCTGAGAGATTCTCCTAAAAGGTTCAGTTCAGTACAGATACACAGAAACAAAACTCTGCCTTAAACACTGTTACTGCCTGTTGTTTGGAACATTATTTTTGGTGAAGACTCGATGGTGCCTTCAAAGCAAATAAAAAAAAACTATACTCAACCTCTTATTTGAAACCCAGGTAATCCAATTAAAGCTGTCTTCTTTTTGACACATAATGAGAAAAAACTGATAATTGGAATGGTAGAAGTGAAAGATAAAAGAGTAAAAAGCAATCAGTGACAGCCTGATTTTAAACTATTTATAAGTCTGATTTTAAAATATTTAACTTGTCTCTGTCTGTGGAATATTAACACTATTTGAAAACTAGCCCCAGCTGCAGTAACAAATCACAATGCACAAAATAATAAAAATATTACTATACTTTTAAAATTAAATAAGCAAAATGAAAAACTCAAAGGGCATATTGGAGCAGTACCATAAAAAGGGACAACGCCACTATTGCCCTAAAACATTCCACATAATTAAATAATTAATATTGAAATATCTGTAAGTAAATTATGATGCATTACTTAAGTAAGAATCATTACTTTCCACTTTCAGTTTAGTTTCTAATTAATACTATTTAAAACTAGTAGACACATATTATAAAAGACTTGTGTGTGGTTGAACTTTTTTGTGGGACCATTTGGCCAAGTGCTTCAGCCCTCTATAAGTATTTGGCCATAAGACTCAAAGTGGCTCATGTAGAGTGAGGAAAATAAGTATTTGAACACCCTGCGAATTTGCAAGTTCTCCCACTTAGAAATCATGGAGGGGTCTGAAATTTTCATCTAAAGCCTCCCATACACCTAACGACTTTGAAAAGATTCTGAAAATATTTTTAACAGACCAAAGTCTGACACCATCTCATATCTACAGACTTTTTTTTTTTCGAAGGCTTAAGATTTTGGAAAGACTGTGGATCTTGCAGGGTCACTAATTTAAAGACTGCAACGAGATTCTTTTGAGATTATTTCCCATCTGCTTTTGATTTACATAGAATTAATTAAGTATTGCGAGATTTTGGGGAACAACCTCCTTCCCGCAGTTAGAGCATTGAAGATGGGTCGTGGCTGGGTCTTCCAACATGACAATGACCCAAAGCACACAGCCAGGATAACCAAGGAGTAGCTCTGTAAGAAGCATATCAAGGTTCTGGAGTGGCCTAGCCAGTCTCCAGACCTAAACCCTACAGAAAATCTTTGGAGGGAGCTCAAACTCCGTATTTCTCAGCGACAACCCAGAAACTTGGCTGATCTGGAGAAGATCTGTGTGGAGGAATGGGCCACAATCCCTGCTGCAGTGTGTGCAAACCTGGTGAAAAACTACAGGAAACGTTTGACCTCTTTAAAGGATACTGTACCAAATATTAACATTGATTTTCACAGGTGTTCAAATACTTATTTGTAGCAGTAACACACAAATAAATTATTAAAAATCATACATTGTGATTCTGGATTTTTTCTTTTAGATTATGTCTCACAGTGGACATGCACCTACGATGAAAATTTCAGACCCCTCCATGATTTCTAAGTGGGAGAACTTGCAAATTCACCACGTGTTCAAATACTTATTTTCCTCACTGTACTTGGGGCAAACTACTGTAAGTGTAAACAGTAACTAAACAATAATGTATAAATAAAACATAAATATGGACAAATGAATTAACAAAGTAACTGAAAGTGTATTAATGAATGAAGATTTATGGTAGTATTATTAACTATATTATTGAGGATATGGTCATTTTCTTTTAAAATTAATGTTTGAGATGGTGTGATGGCAGTCTTACACAAGAAAACATTTATTATGGCTAATTATTATCCACTAAAAAGAATTACTTTGTAAAATTTTAAAAACAAGACAACTATTAAAAGATTGAAATGTGAACAGTTGTTTAATCTCACTTTCTATGACTATAATATTATTTACATTTAGGGTGGAGGGGGTCTTGCAAGATCATGATTCATAGATAGATTACTATCTAGGTTTAGATCGTTTTCAGATTTACTTTCCTGCTTCTCTCAGTGTGGTGGTGGTGTTTGTGTGTGTGTTGGGGGAGAGTATGATGGGTTTTTAAGCTCTGTACATGGACTTAATGCTGTAGTTTTAAATTAGGGAGAAACAGATAGGTTTCTGTAAAAACTTAATACCAGCTTAATCCAACACACACACACACACACACACACGCACACACAAAAGGTCACACATTCTCTCACACACATTCTCTCACACATTAACCTCAGTTGACCACTGCATTATATTGCAAAATATATCTTTGCATGTGCATTTTCTCATTTTGAAAATATTGTAATATTATTATAAGATACAAAATTAGAAAGCATTGTAAAGTAAAATTATACAAATTCAATCAAAAGTTAAATGGTTCAAATATAAAAAAAAAATAATTCAGATTTGATGTGAAATTCTATATTTTAACTTGCCAATAGAAACCAGGGACTCCTGAAGAGCTTAGCACCTCTAAAAGCTAGCTCACAGAGAGTTAGTATATGAAATGATTATGAATAGCTCCTGTCTAAGATATTGTTTTGACAAGATTGTGGTCTAAACAGTACTTTTTAAATGATTAATGGTACAAAAATACATGCAGGGTGAGGTAAGGCATTGCATATAAAACCTCTGAAGACATGTAAGTTCAGTGGTGCCTCTGAATAGTCAATTAAATGTCAATTAAATTAGATTTGATCCTTTCACAACAAAACACTCTGAATGACTTTATTTTCATCTGATTACAATTATTTAATTATAATAAAAATTTGATTGAATATAGAATTCAACCTTTTTCTCTTTTTTTGAAGACCTTTAAACATTTTATTCACAGAATACAAGCTGAGTCATATTTTGTGTTATAAAATTTTATATTTCCTGTGATAGTTTTTGCAGTAATTGCTGGGTATTATTTGTCATTGTGAACAGATGGTTAATCCTCTCATGGCCTGAGACTGGAAGGAAAATAAATAAATTAAAGGTAGTAATATTAGAAAAACATTGAAAAGCCAGTTAAGCTGTGCTGTCTCTGCTCACGAGGGAGAAAAAAACTGTTGAGGTCATTATGGAGTTACAGAAACTCAAACAAAACCTGCAGGGTGCATGCTGTTCTCTCTCTCTCTCTCTCTCTCTGTGCAGTGAAATTACAGGTTATTTGGGTATATGTAGTAAAACCTCAAAAATATTTAGAAAGACATCCATCTGCATTTTTGGGTTTTAAAATAAAAGTTGAAAAGCTATTTCAGGATGCTGCAACAATTTGAATTCAACCTAATTTCAGCTTAATTCTTGATTCGTTATACTATCATTGTATTAAATTCATAATTACTCTAAAACTATACAATACTATACAACAACTGTGAACAACTACATTCAAACATGAGCTGGAGCCATAGGCAAGAGGTTTAATGCTTAGTCAAACCACATTTAAATATAATGTGTGTATATATTGCTTTCACTGATTACTTTTATTGATGTGTAAATAAGTATACTCTAGTGTGTTTATTTTATTCTCTAACTATTCTTCTATTCTGTTTTATTCTTATTCTATTATATTAATGGAGAAACTATAACAACTTGGAATTTCTCTCTGGGATCAATAAAATATTTCTGATTCTGAAAAGTAAAACAAGGGTTTTCCACATAAAAGAGAAACTGGGAGAGTCTGAATATAGATTTAAAAAATCAGTGCTTGAAACACAATTGAAATCATGACGGAGTTACAGGAGCCTGAAAGAGACACAGGGCTGAGAGATTACTGGAGTAACTGGCTGATAATGCTCTGCAGTGAGCTGTTCATGGTGTGGGGTTGATAACCTTTATATGGTTATAATGAATCTGAGTGGATACAGGTGTGTGTGATTTGGGTTGACATGTGATTGGGTCAGTATTTGGGTGATCGAGACCTCTGGTGGACAGGTGTGGGAGTGCTGTGAGAGGAGGAAAAGTCCAAGGATGTGGTAAGAGGTTAGTACGTGTGTTGTGAGGTGCTGGGTTGCATGTCAGTGTCCTGAGCTGCATTGAACAACAATGGACAAAAAATATAAATAAACCATGTATTTATTTCAGTAAGTTACATATTTAAAGTAGATAACTATTTTGGGTAGTAGGTGTAGCCTCCATCATCAGACCATCCCAGGTGCAATGTGGTTTACCATGACACAGGAAATATGTTCTGTATTCAGCTGTCCTACTGTTTGACAGTAGCTGCAATGACAATGACAAACACATTTGACTAACAATGACATATATGTCCCTTTGCTGAATATGTATTAATCTTTATCCATTTTGTTATGCTAAGAAACTGCAAAAAGAATAATTTCATTCAACAGTAAAACTCACAGTAAATGATTAAGTCAGAAAACCTATCAGACCAAACCTGGGGCATGTGGCTTGTCATATTTTTAGTGCCTGCATTTTCAAAGCTTATTCATTTACATTTGAGGCATTTAGCAGACGCTTTTATCCAAAGCGACTTACAATTGGGGGTTAGGTGCCTTGCTCAAGGGCACTTCAGTCGTGACCTGCCCGGGGATCGAACCGGCAACCTTCATGTCACCAGACCAGATCCTTAACCACTAGGCCACGGCTGCCCCAACCTTATAAATCTTTCGACAATGCTGAGTTGTGAGTGTTTTCTGCTTTTGGGCCTTTAAAATGGCCTCACCAAGTTGGAATTGTTGTTATTTACCAAGTTAATGTTCAGCTGTAGTTTATTTTGCCAGGAGGTCGAAAAAGGCCTTTATATTTCACCTCAAATAAAACCTGTTGGATGTGATATATATTGTTTCCCCTTATATGAAAAATGCTTATCTGAAACTCTCTATTTTCCCAAGCATTTATCATCCATAGCCTATTGGTTGAAGCTGTGCTGCTATATGGGTCATGGTTAGTATTCATGTCTGAAAAATTGGTGATATGACTCGATAGCAGGCTGAAAAGCTTTTGCTAGCCCTCGGGCTCAAGGTGTTATGGTTGGAATATAGCATTGCTTCTGGACCATGATTTTTCTATGCTGCTGTAAATATAAACTAAAATAAAAATAAAATTACAGTCAAATCAAAATGCACACACTGACACCCAATTTGATGCTAAAACAAATGAAAAAAATGAGTAAATGAGAAAATGTTAGGGAAAGAGACTTGTATTGTTGTCTTGGTGTGTCAGTCTGTAACAACATTTTAAATGATTAGTTTTCAATCAAATTATATACTAAGTGAGATTAGTGAATTGTAACCACATTACACCATTACATATCTAAATTGGGTTGCACCATTACACAACTACACAACTCTACAACCCTGTGTGCAACACACCTATAGTTTTTCTGCACTAAAATACATATGTTTGCAGAATATAAATATAGAGTATAAATCAACCTTTAGACATTTTGAAAGGTAACACATTTAAACATGATTACACCATTATGCATATTAATGTGGTTACACCATGATAAATCAAAATGTGGTTACACTTTTGTACAAATACATATGGCTACATCAGTACAAACCTAAATGTGATTACATCCTTACATGTTTTAATGTGGTTACACCATTACAAATCTAAATGTGATTAGATCCTTATACATTTTAATGGAATTACACCATTATACAGCATCATGTGTTTACACCATTACACATCTAAACATGTTCACACAATTGCACATCTAGCAATTACACTATTAGGCATCTTAATGTTGTTACAGTATTACAAGTTGTCACTGTGTATGTGTTGGAGGAAGGGAGAGAGAGAATCTAAGGTGGAATAGCCTTGCATGATGGGTTAATAACCCCTCCATTCATAACCCAACTGAGGCCATTCACTGATGTTCTTTTGCGTTTAAGATGAGATAATGCAGACAGCAACAAGAAAAAAGACATTTATCATAACCCCGACGGACAGATTTCCCTTTGTGTACTGTAATACAGTGCAGCCGAGATAACCATAGATATATAGTAATACATCACCAAAACTATTAATATTATAAAAAATATGAAACATTTGTGTCATATGTTATATTCATTACAAGAAAAGTGACAAAAGCTTTAATATTGATCAGTATGGCTTATAATTCGTGAAAATCAGAAAACCAGAATATCAAATTATTAGAATATTTCATATTGACTTTGAGTAAATTACTATTCAAACACTATGAACTTTAGAACAAAAAAAAGCTTGAAAATGTCACTTTATGTGTAACTAATATAAAATATGACTGTTTACATTTTTGAATAAAATTACTAACAGAAACAATTTGACAATAGTGATGCACTAGTATTGCTGGTGCAAAAATAATGCTAAACAAATCTAATTGTGTAGGTTATTCTATGGCATTGCTCATTATCTTTAGGATTGTCTGACATTTCAGGTCAAACCACTGTTTGCACAAATTATTCACAAATTTGGAAAATAGTGATATTGCCTTTAATTAGTGATGTAAAATGTACATAATTAATTGTTAAAGACTCATCTGAAAAGCAGTCACTCTCTCACTGTACTCTTTCTCTTCCTCTCTTGCTCTTTTTCTTTCTCTAAAAGTGAGTAACAATATTCCTTTTAGTACAATTAGATGCTGTCTCCACCAGGGAGGGCTGCTCTTGCTCTCTGTAAAGGTGACACAAACACAGTCCATGGGCAAGGAAAAATTGATTACCACACTGGCAATTTAATCACAACCACCATTCATCTTTCTTAATCACTGACTTTCATGTTAACCTTCTATCTCCTTACCCGTTTATCACTTTAATAGAAAAATGTATTCCTGAAAGATTAAAAGTTTTTTCCCTCTCTTTGCAGTTAATTGGGACCTCATTAGCAGTGACTCTTTTTTATGGAAAGCAGTAATGTAATGAGTCTGACATTGACTGACACAGTAAATACTGCAGCATAGCCCACTGGTAAATTTAAAGAGCCCATATCATAGAAAGCAATTTTTTAATTTCATTTCTATTCCCTCATCAGTTTCTATATATGAAGACGAAGCAGCAGAAACTTCCCATTTTCAATTGTATAGGTGCCTATTCAGCCTACAGTGGTTTAACCATACACATGCAACTCACAGCTGTTTAACTTAACTCATTAAGTCTACAGCAATTTAGCCCTGCCATTCATGCTGAAAATATAAAGAGTGGTTTGGTCTGGACTGCTTTTGACTGACACACAGGGCAGGGGAGCCAATCAGCACATTTACAAATAACAGTCTTAAAGACACAATAACAAAAACAACCATTGTCATTCTAAAGAACTTTGGAAGATGGACATGTAAAATGTATTACTATTATTTTGTGTTAATTAATTTACTAATAAGTAACCAAATATGAATCTATTATTTCGGCATTAATTACTCCTCAGTAAAATGTACTGCAGTACTAGGAAAATGTAATAATATTGTATTTTTATGGATTGTTGTGGTAAGTACATGTTCAAGGTTTCCTTAAGCAATTATTAAGTAGGTAATAATATATTTTTACTATTCTCAACATTGCTATGCTATTACTGTGCTATGTTAGGCACAGTTTTTTTTTTTATATTGACAGTAAAAATGAGCTGGTGGTGCAGCAGCAATAAAGAAACAACTGAGAAGCACTGAGTAACTTGAAATTATTTTTAATGTACATGACTAGGGTTCAAATACACAATTTCTAGGCAAATAGTAACCATTGGTTTTTTCTCTTTACTTTATTATTACTTAAGAAAACTTTAAACCTGTACAACGATCCATTAACAATATTATCTAGGACTGCCGTTCATTATATTGAGGAGTAATTAATACAGAAATAATATGTTAATATTTGTTTACTTGTTAATAGATTCATTAGCTTTTAACCATTAATTGGCCATTAAACCTATAGTTACCACAATAACTGAACACTGGTTACTAATTCATTATGCTTGAATCAACATAATTTATAATAGTGAATAGTAATTAATAAAGAACTGTGACATTAATAACTGACAACTTAGTCCTTAGTTTTTAAGTAATTAAGCATTAATTAAGGAACCTCATTGTAAAGTATAACCAAATTATTCAACCTCTATTGCAAATTAGGTTTATTAGCAATAAACTTACAAACGTTCAACTGTTTACAATAATCACATCAACAAAACAACCACAAGCTAAACATTAAGAAAGACACACTTTCACAGATAGGAAGACACCATTCCTCATGTTAAACATTTTGGCACTAATATGTAGATAAACTTCTGTTTGTTTTGTAGGAAGTGTTTAATGTTAAACACAATCTTTTACAATCTTTTACTATTGTTTACTTCAGTTTTGTAGAATGACCAAGAACATACAGGGAGAATAAAAATTATTCAAACCTCATAACAAATTAGGTTTATTAGTACATTTTATAAACTTTCAGCTGTTTACAATGAACAAATCAAAGAAGAACAATTTAAATACCTCAGCAAAGCTAATATAACAAGTGGTTTCTCCAAATTAAAGATAAAATGCCACTTTTAATGACTACTGCAGCCTTAGAGTTATTCAACCCCCTGAACAGAATCCCTCATGCATCTTTTAAAATAAAGGTACTACCAAAGTAGAACAATTTTTGGTTCCTTTCTCTTTTATTGAAATGCTTCTTTAGGTAACTAAAAGTGATTCTTCTATGGCATCACTAAAACAACCCTTTGTAGCACTTTTATTTTTAAGGCTGTAAGAATACACATTTGCAAATCAGGTGTTGTCTCAAGCACACCTATATCAATGGCTTCATTAGTTGTATCAGGTGTACTTGAGATAAAACCCATCAAATGCCTGGACTGGTTGTGGGTTTGTTGATCGGGACATCTTGTCCTGTGATTGCATGTTAAGAGAATTGTAGAAGTATTTAAGAGATCATTGCCCTGCACAACCAAGGAAAAAGACTGAATGTTCCTAAAGATACAGTTGAAAGTTCACAAGTTCAAAGTTAAATGAACACTGCCTACACTACCTTGCCATGACATAAAGAGGAAGTTAATACCGGCTGTTACCTGATTCCTGAGTAGGCAAGTGGTCAAATGTCTGCCAAAGACCTGCAGCAAGATTTGATGGCAGTGGCCACTGAGGTTTCAGTAAGGCACATACTAAATGCTGAAGGTGTCCATGCCCAAAGACATACACCTCTACTGACCCAAAAGCACAACAAAAGTCTGTTCCAATATCCTCAAAAACATGTACAGAAGTCCAAGAAGTTGGGTGGCACGGTGGTTTAGTGGTTAGCACGTTCACCTCTCAGAGCAGAGGTCTTGGGTTCGAGTTCCCTAGTGAATTGGCTACTCTAAAATTACCGAGGTGTGTATGAATGTGTATGTCTGTGTATGTATGTATGTATGCCCAGATATGATTGGCACTCTGTCCTGGGTGATCCCCTTAGTGCTCGGTGCAGTCCTCCAGGTGGATGATCGTTTCCGGTTGAGAGTACACTGTGCGCAACTGGCTGCCACTTCTCACTGGTGTGCGTGGTTGAGTGTATGTAAATGGAGTGTGTTGATTGTAAAGAGTCCTTGGGTATCTAGAAAGGCCCTATATAAGTGTAACGTTCATTCATTCATATATTTGAATAAGGTATAACATACCTTGCAAAGGACACCTACAGTGAAGCATGGCAGTAACTTGGTGATGAGGCTGCTTTGCTTACTCTGACATTGGAAGCTTAATGAATTCCATCAATATAAAAAAATTCCTAGGAGAAAATGTCATGCGTTTTGTGAGGAAGCTAAAGCTTGGGAATCATTGGACCTTCCAACATGACATTGATCCCATGCATACCTCAAAGTATGTTAAAGTTTGGTTTCAGAAGAAGATTCTTGAGTGTCCATCACAGTCACCTAACTTGAACCCTATAGAAAATCTTTGGTGGGATTTGTCGTTGCAGAATATTAGGAGGCCATTGACCTTGAGGAATGGACTAATATTCCTCAGGAACACTGCCAGAATTTGATGTCTGGCTATGCATCACATTTTCACAAGTCATAATAGCGAAAGGGTTCTCTACTGTCAGCATTACACAAGTCTCCCAGCTCATGGACACACCCCCACCACCTTGCGGGACACTCAATTGCCAGCCAGTGCTTCTCTTACCTCCACCTTACCTTACCTACTAATCTGCTACCATGGAAGCCCAGATGTATGAGCAATCTCAGAGCAATCAGCTAGCATTCCAAAAGCACTTGGAGTTTTCAGACTGGCTGTAGAACATTGTTGGCTCACACTGCTGTAAACCACCCCTTTGAAATGCAGTATAACTTCAGCCTTTGACTTATCCTAAATGTCATGTACTTTCAGACTCCTGTGACTACTGCTTATGGTATCCTCACTACTCTGGTTTCCTCCAGCCTTGCTTTGTCACCATTCAGCTAAGTAGTGTCTCATGTTTACCTACCATCAAGTTCCAGGCCTACTAAACCACAGCCAAAGCTATAGCCTCAGTCAACAGTCCAAGCTACAGCCACAGTCCACGTGGAGCCATAGTTCCAGCCATAACTCTAATCTATCACAGCTTCATCACAGCTTCAGCCCAGCTGCCATCCCGTCCATGCCACAAACCTATCCTCCAGTACTGCTACAGCCACCGTCATCCTGAGAGGAAGCCCTCTGACTCACAGCCCCAGCCTCAAGCATACTGCTCTAAACCTACAGTGATGCCCTGGCCCTCCCTGGCACCTCTGATGAACAATGTGACTTTTGGTTTACTTTCTTCAGTTTATATTACAAATTATCTTGGCAGCTTTCTAACTAAGTTCTTGTCTCCCACCAATTTAAATTACCATGGGTGTCTAATGATAACTGCAAAATTTTATCCTAGAAACAAAACGAAACATACCCCAAAACTTAAAGGGTCTACTTAACGATGCCAACCTATGTCTTTGCCTTACTGAATTTATGGACAAGTGTATAGTGTTAAGTTTAGTTAAGTTTAGTTTAGTGGTAGGTTTGGGCTCAGGTTTAGGTAAAATGTTACGTTCAGGTGAAGTTTTAAGCTTTTTTATGCTCAGGGATAATTTGTATATACAGTACTTTTTACTGTAAAACTGGACAAATTACACACCCCTTCCTGCAATATCGCTTATCCATTATTGTAAAAAAATGCTACTAATTACTGTTTTTCTTTTGTGTACCCATGATACATTGCACAATACAGTTAAAGATTGTAAAATAGTAAAACAACACATTGCTGTATAAAAAATACTGTATAACCTACAGCAGTTTTTTTTACAGTGTACACCCCTTCATTTGTGATTTAATGGTTATGTTTGGTTGAATTAGGGCCCACTTGCTTATTATTGTATGGTTGTGGAAGGTTTAAATATGCCCACTTGCTCTGTTTTGCAAAGACCTCTACTTAAAATGAACATGCTCATTCTTCTCGTCTTCTCTCTGTGTGCTCCCCCAGCTTCCTTTTTATTTATTTATTTATTTTCTGAAAATGGTCTGAAAGTCTGAACTATCTAAAAATGTGTTTTCACTTTAAACAAACCAAACTATGGTTCAGTTGATCCATCTTATTTGGTTGGAAAAAGTGTTCTGAGTCACTTTTCACACCTGCTGTTTTGGTTTTGACCAAAGTAAAAAGTCTGAAGGTCTTAACAAGGTATGTGTGAAGCACCCTTAGTAACCTGGGAGGCTGATGTGGCTCTGTGGTTAATTTACTTAAATGACTGGTCTGGGAAGGGAGTTTGGAGGAGGTGGGCTTGGGATGCCATTTTGGAGGTGTTGTCAGTCAGTTTCTGAAAATATTAACAAAGGGAGGTGTTTACCTGATGTCCCCATTTGAAGAGCTTGTGAGGTAGTGGGTGTTTAGATATGGTTGAATAGAATGGGCCTTGACTTGGTATCA
>BRDA01067974.1:5071-24223 GCA_036984385.1 Crenuchus spilurus | reverse complement strand
TTCATGATGCATCTGTGATTTAATGACAATTAACTGACTAGGCAGACAACACAAATCACAATAACATTGAAACACATAATAGGCTTGTTCAATTGAATTTTTAGTGCTGCATTTTCCCCCAGAGACAGCAACATATACAGTGAGGAAAATAAGTATTTGAACACCCTGCGAATTTGCAAGTTCTCCCACTTAGAAATCATGGAGGGGTCTGAAATTTTCATCTTAGGTACATGTTCACTGTGAGAGACATAATCGAAAAGAAAACATCCGGAAATCACAATGTATGATTTTTGACATGATTTTCACATCTGTTCAAATACTTATTTGCAGCAGTAACACACAAATAAATAATAAAACAATTATACATTGTGATTTGGGCGGCATGGTGGCTTAGTGGTTAGCACGTTCGCCTCTCAGCGCTGAGGTCTTGGGTTTGAGTCCACATCTGAGCGGAGTTTCCATGTTCTCCCCGTGTCTGCGTGGGTTTCCTCCGGGGTCTCCGGTTTCCTCCTACAGTCCAAAAACATGGAGGTCAGGTGAATTGGCTACTCTAAAAATGCCCATGTGTATGTATGTGTGTGCGTGTGTGTTCACCCAGTGATGGACTGGCGCCCTGTCCTGGGCTTAGTTGAATAGTGTAATGCCCTGCCCTGTGCCCAGTGAGGGGGTAGAGGACTAATCCCTGATAAGGATTAAGCGGGTGTGATAATGAACGAATGAATGAATGAACATTGTGATTTCCAGATTTTTTCTTTTAGATTATGTCTCTCACAGTGGACATGCACCTAAGATGAAAATTTCAGACCCCTCCATTTCTATGTGGGAGAACTTGCAAATTCACAGGGTGTTCAAATACTTATTTTTCTCACTGTAGATATGATCATATAAACATTTGCCAAACACTCAAAAGAAGCTTTCACTAGTCTGCTTGTTTGAGGGGGAAAATCCAGTCATTTACAAATCTGCAATAGTAGTCTATGACTATTGGGGTTCGTGGTAATCACTCTCTGTTTTCCCCATGAGAACAGAATTACAATACATATATTTGTCACCTGCAGGGATGTGAAGCCTGGTTACTAATGTAAGAATGCTCCTGCAGACGTCCCTGTTGATCAAAGATACCATGTGCCTATGGCAGTGTCTGCTTCACAGCAACAAGCCGTGATCTAGCTATTTATAATCATCTTACAACCAGCGGCTGACATGACTGTTCTATTCCCCATCAATAAGCGCGCCTGTGGCAGGTTAGTCTATTTTTATCAGCACAGAAATCCTGCCGGTAAGGGCCTTGGTGGGCTACAATTACACACATGCATGATCTCAGCTGAGGACGTTTTTACTGGTGCTACGGCTTCCTGAGCTGGCAAGCGTTTTAGCGGCATAGAGAGAAATAAAAAAAATAATACAATGGAGGAGACTAGCTGACCTTGGTTCTCTTGGAATGCACAAACACCCACGCGCAGCCAATGAATAAACATATTATTTAAATAGAGGGTGGAGGAAAAATATCACATAAATATATTCAGACGGGGACAAAAAATTAGCAGGACCTAAGGGACGCTTTGTTGTGCATTGAAGCCAAATCCATATACTCTGTGTTTACCGTCAGAAAGGGTGAGAGAGAGAGAGAGAGAGAGAGAGAGAGAGAGGGGTGAAATTGCAGCTGTATTTAGCTTCAAATACTCAAAAGGCCAACGGGAACAAAACATCCAATGGAATAATGTGAAGCATTCATCTGGATGAGTGACCTAGAAGTATGACCTAAAAAACGGCACGCAGAGTTTATGCAGACAACAATAAACCACATATGCATGTAAACATGTTTACAAAAGGAACAAAAATGTATCTAAAAGGTAACAAGTCATTGTTAGTGCATTAACATATTCAGCTAAGAGGCACTACACAGCCCTAAGCCCTTATTCCTTTTTCTATCTCTCTGAATCTGTGTATTCAACAAGAGGGCTTTTGTTGCCCACTTCACTTTGTCTCTCTTCATCATTACATCTCTCTTGTTTATTGTTTTTATGTATATAAAACAATGATAATAATGATGCTGCCTCACATGATAAAGAGGAATACTTTAGATAAAGAGGTGAGAAGTATGGACACACCTCCTGGACATTCAGTGTTTTTTTATTATTTGAAAATTGTCGGCATTGTAGATTAATACCAAAGCCATTAAAAACTATGAAGAACTACAGTGGGTATGAAAAGTATTCATACCCCTTGAATGTTTTCACATTTTTTCACCTTACAACCACAAACTTAAATGTATTTTATTGAGATTTTAAGTGATAGACCAATACAACATACCACATAATTGTGAAGTGGAATGAAAATGATACATGGGTTTCAGAATTTTAATAAAATAAAAATCTTAGTGCAATCAATTGCAGTCAGAAGTCACTTAATTAGTTAATAGAGTCCAGCCGTGTGTAATTTACTCTCAGTATAAATACACCTGTTCTGTGAAGGCCTCAGTGGTTTGTTAGAGAACACTAGTGAACAAACAGCATCATGAAGGCCAAGGAACTCACCAGACAGGTCAGAGATAAAGTTGTGGAGAAGTTTAAAGCAGGGTTAGGTTATAAAAACATATGCCAAGCTTTGAGCATCCCAAGGAGCACTGTTCAATCCATCATCCAGAAATGGAAAAAAGTATTCTACAACTGCAAACCTACCAAGACATGGCCGTCCACCTAAACTGACAGATTGAGCAAGTAGAGCGCTGGTCAGAGAAGCAGTCAAGAGTCCCATGGTCACTCTGGAGGAGCTGCAGAAATCAACAGCTCAGGTGGGAGAATCTGTACACAGGACAACTATAAGTCATGAACTCCACAAATCTGGCCTTTATGGAAGAGTGACAAGAAGAGAACCATTGTTGAAAGAAAGACATAAGAAGTGCCGTTTGCAGTTTGCCAGAAGCCATGTAGGCTTGCAAACAGCACTTCTTATGTCTTTCTTTCAGAAAACAAATTATTCTACTTGCGACACTCTGGGCAAGCACACTCTTAAGTGCATCTCCCAGCTCACCACCCCTAGATGGAGTATTATCAGGGATGGCCAATCACATGTTAGAAAGAAAGTAGCAGAGTAAATTGATGAGCTTGCGAGCACTCTAAAAAAAACAGGCTTCAGCTTGAACGGCAGTTTTCCGTTTAGTCCTACTGCTTCACACGTCTCCAATTAATAAAGCATAACCTTGATTTTGGATGGAATAATTTGCAGTGGACCAAAACTGCCTTTTGAAAAAGTGACCCCCACCCTCTCAGAATTGCATCTGTGGCCAAACCATATCTGGGCAAACACAAATACATTCATACACACACATTCATTCACAGACACCAGGGTCATTTAGAGTAGCCAATTGACCTAATCTCCATGTATTTGGACTGAGGGAGGAAACCGGAAACTCCACCTAGATGGGGATTTGAACCCGCAACTTCAGTGCTGAGAGGTGAACATGCTAACCACCAAACCACAATCATGTTTCATCATCATCATTCATCATGAATGAATGTTTCCTATTTTATTGTGTAAAGTGTTTAACATGACACATGAAAAAATGGGCTAAACTCCTGGTGGAGATTAAACAACATTAATACATTCTGCACTAATAAGTAATTGTTTTTGTTCTAATGGTGTTTAGTCCAGTATTATTTATATCATTCACTACCTGGCTTGTTTAATCAATGCTTATTGACTATTTTTTAAATCAGGTGGGCTGGCGATTGGACAAATGCATGTGCCTGGGGAGAATATCTTACAGTTACCAAACTACATATCAGCTATTTTTTTTCTTGTTACAAAAATCACTATTGTTACTTTTTACTGTATTTATGTTCATTTGCATTTATATTTAAATGACATTCAGATTTTTGCAGACTACTGTAAATACTATAAAACAATATTTGACAATATTTTTAAAGGATTATGTGGTTACCTGTTTGTTATACCTGATTTGGCACTCTGAAAGAAGCACTACATTTATGACAAATTTATACCGTCTACCAGGGGACCCTCTACACTTTTACCCCAATTTGAACCATTCAAAAAGATGACAATATTTCTTACATATCATGAATGCTCAATAAGGAGTTATAATAATGTAGTCTTCAAAGTCATATGGTTGTTGTTTTTGATAAGTTGTGGCCATCAATTAATATATTAATTTATTCTCAAAATACTAATTTTGTCATGCACTCTGCTGGTTCGGACTCGGTACTGCAGGAAGAACTTGACCTACTTTCTCCCAACCACGCGGAGGACTCAACCAATCAACAGCGCGGGTGTAGGTCGCGGAGTACTGACTATGATCACCTGTGGCTCATTACACAGAGACTATAAAACACCACTTCACTCGCTCATCTGCACGAGTTATTGCCAACATTCTCCGTTGCCTTAACAAGCCGTTTTTGCTCCATATTCTGTGTTTTTGCCTTTTGACCTCAGCCTGTTTTTTGACTTCGCCTCCGACTCTCTTTAATATATCTGATGCCCTGTGATCTGACCTTTTGCCTGAACTCTGTTTTTTTGTATTAGCCTGTCCATCTGTATTTTCTTGTTGATCAGTAAAGATCATTATTATTTTACTTATCTGCGTTTGCATGTCTCTTTCGCCTTAGCGTGATAAATTTATAGCCAAGGGTATGACAACATAATAACCCTGTGTAAACGCCAAAGTTGTAACTGCTTCAGGATGATGAAAAAGATAATTCTGTAATAATTACAGCATTGTCTGATCCAACAACTATTGAACTATTTGAATGCAATATATGAGGCATTTTTGTGTTCTTTTGCCTTTAGATTTGTTTAATAATAACCACATCAATGATATCAATGTGCGTTATAACAAAACAACCAGACAAGAGTGATGTCATGGCTGGTACCATGCATAGATTTATAACCGTTCATATCATGTATCCTTCTATACTTGACGGATGACAATTGCCAGACACTCAGATGAAGTGTACTGGTGAGGAGGTAAGCATCGCTGTTTAGAAGCTCAGCAGAATTCCTTCAGGACCTGAGCTGTTGTTGTATTTCTGGCTTCTTATAGCTGACAGAATCTCTGTGAACTGTGGTGGTTTATCCAGTATGGAAGCCTTTGGGAGGTCTGGGAGCAAGTCCAGAACTGTTGGATTAGAGGGGTTATTTTGATGCGGATAGTGCTGAAATGCTTGGCCCAGTTGCTCCAGGATCAGGCTTTTCTCTTTGAGGAGAACTGTGCTGTCTGCTGACCAAATGAGAGTGATATTGGATTTCTGAAGGCCGTAGTTTTAATGCATAGGAATGGTTTGTGTCAACGCAGCTCTGAATGTAAGCTTTTCTGAGCCTGCACTCACTTTGTATGTGCCAGTTTTCTCTGCATCTCTGTACAGAATGCTTTTCACTGTGTTCAGGAGGGCTGCTGCTTTCAGAGATGGTATTGGAGTGCTTGAATTTAAAGGTGCCATCATCTAACCAATTCTGGTGTCTTGTTTAAGAGTAACCACTGGTTTCTCAAGGAGCCTGGCATATTACTGACCTCAGTTTGGTGTACTCATCCTCTGCACTGGAGGGGCAGTCAGGACAGCTATTTTTTAGAGAGTCCAGTGAATTCACCAGTTTCTCTCAGTAAGAGCGCATAGCCTTTGCACATCCAAGAGGTACGAGTGGAGACTCTTTTGATGAATAATTCTTGTGAGGTAGCTGGATCCTAAGATTACATTTAGATCACTATGGAGCTGGTAAAAAACGTGAAAAGGTAGATATACAGTAGAAATTGATTATTCTTAATTGATATTCAACATGACACTGATCTTTTCACCATTTGCAACCACTTAACATTTGAATCATCATACCTGTCAACACTTTTAGTCTTTCTATTTCTATCCCTTACTCCTGTTCCTATTCTGATTTTTCCCCTTAATGTCCGTATTTCATAGTGATGCAATTAAAATGTGTGTATCTCATGTTATATGATGTTTTGTGGTATCTTGCAACCCAATCCAAAGGCCTAAGTAAACAAACAACCCTGCCTGACTTTTTTATTTTTTATTTAATAATGATTTATTAGTCAAGTAGTGGAGAAATTTGACCTTCACATTTTACCCAACCGTGCAGTGAAACAGACACAAACTAGCAGTGGGCAACCCTATTAACTGCCTGGGGAGCAGTTGGGGGTTAGGTGCCTTGCTCAAAGACACTTCAGTCATGATCTGCTTGCAAATTGAACTGGTGACCTTCTGGTCACAAGACCAGATCCCTAACCACCAGATCACAGCTTCCCCCCTGATTTGTGTTATTTATTACTGCCAGTGGCAAATGTTTTAGGGAAGTGAAAGTAAAAATTTTCCTCGGGAACCCCTACCCCTCCCAATTTCAACATTTCAATCATTTGTTAAATTTTCAGTTTCAAATTGTTGCAGTTGCAGTTGCAATTGTAGGCAGAACTTAAACCAAACCAGCCTTGTTAATGTTAGATCAATTCAAATTTTGTTATTTACGTATATTTAGCATTTCAAGACATTTATGTCAACATTTTCTAAAGCTTGTAAAAATTAACAGTAACTATGAAATAATGCATTTTGGGTGCTGTTGATACTGAAAAGGTGGTGTGTGATAGATGTAAGAAGCCAGTACATGGAACAAGGATTCAAGATCTTTTAAAATTAATTTTTCACATTAAAGGTATTGATGACAAACTCAGAAAAGCATGCACAAGGCACCATTTTGCCAACTCAGATTAAACCTGACTTGACCTTGGCATTTGAGCTCCCCACAATGATGACTTTGCCTGAACTGGGTTTATTAATTATTATAATGTCACAGCACTAGTAAAAGACATATTTGGTGCTATTGTCCAGTCAAGTTCTGGTCACCTTGGCAAAATGGTCTTTAGCTAGTGGAATGTGCCAAATCATTCGCCTTTCAATTATTCTCTGAAGAGACTCTAGAGTATTAAGGAGGAGTGTGGTCTTAATTGCAAAGCCAAGTTCATGTAATCTGTGGGAGTTTTCTGGAAGCCCTTGTCAAACTTATTTAATAAGTGTTGGCTATAAAGGTTGGTTGCCACTGTGTCAATGTCTTTTCTCAGCTTATGGGTGAAGAAGACTGTTCATTGTAGAGATTGTGCTGAATTTTCCAAATAATCCATCACTGGATGACATTCAATTGGCAGATCCTCAGAATTATGTCATGAAGACTAGTCAGAAGGCAAGTATCGTTGAAAAGCCGAGAAACAGGTGCTGTTGTTTGTTCTGGCTTCTTACAGCTGACAGAAACTGAGCTATAATGGTTTATCCAGTATGGAAACCTTTTCCTTGAAGAGGTTTTGTGTTCCTGCTGGGAACATGAATGAGATTATGGATGTTCCTGGATGTCAGTATGAATTGTTTTACACAATTCTTTTGGCCACAAAAAGCTCTCAACTGTAGAGTATCAAGCCACCTAGGTTTAGCAGAACAGGATGTTTTTGGTGATCATTTCTAGACCTTTTCTCAGGAGAAAGGTCCATGAATAGGGGTAGTCCATTTTGTGGAAACTCACTGTAACAGTAAAACACTGTTCCTAATTCCCATCCACACAAAAATCAGAAGAATAGTGTCACTTGTCAGTCTATCCCATTATTAGTAGACTTACAGAAAAAAATTATAACTTGAATGCATACACAACCAGTCAGAAGTTTGGACACACCTTCTCATTCAATGTTTTAATTAATTAATTAATTAATTAATTAATACTGAAGTCGAATTACTATGAAATTACACATAAGAAATCATGTAGTAAACATAAAAGTGTTAAACAAACCAAAATATGTTTTAGATTTGAGATTCTTCAAAGTAGACATACAACTGATGTCTCAAACACATTAAAAGGGCAAGAAATGCAAGTCATTAACTCTTGACAAGACACAGCTGTTAACTGAAAGCCATTCCAGTGACTACCTCACAAAGCTGACTGAGAAAATGCCAAGAAAGCTGGCATCTAAGCAAGAGGTGCCTACTTTGAAGAATGTAAAATATAAAACATATTCTGGTTTGTTTAACACTTGTTTGTTTACTAAGTGATTCCACAGTCTCTTGTATATGTATCTCGAAAGGTGTCAGAAGATGTCTCAAATTTCCACTTAATCCAAGATTCATAGTTCAAGATCTGGTGACTGAATCCCTAAAATGTAAAAATCAAATAAGGAGTTGGAGTGCTGTTATAGAATCAGTTTTAGTAAAGATGACACTCATTAAGTCAAATTTGATCCAAGATCAGTTATTCTAGCTCTGCTGCTGTCTGAAGTGTCTGCCTGTAGCAATGAAGTTAATAAGTCACACTGTGTTCTAAACTACACTAACTAGTCTGTGAGACCTCATTTAAACTATAGATGTAGTTTGAACTCATTGAAACTAATCTTCATGGAAATATATGTTATGTAGGTAACTCTTGAGTTCTAATGTTTGTTAGCCCCTTAGCTCCAATTCTAAACTATTTAATCAATATTTGGATGCCAACCATATCTTGATTGGTGGAATAGATCTGTGGTAAGTGGAATATTGTGTAAGTATGAACCATTTTTAAAAAGTAAAGTTGAAGACTATGCTCTGGCAGCAGGAGTTAGATTGAGACAACTGTTTCAGGGATGCAGGAGACCTTTGACTCCAATTTGAATAAGATTTTTGTTAATCTTTTTATTTTATGGAAGTCTCTATAAGCAGATGGAAGCAGATTTTTTTTTCTATTCCCAAAGTAAGGCTTTTGTCAGACATTAATGTCAATGGACAAACATCAACAAACATTTTACAATGACTGACAAAGGCTCTGGGACACAAGTGAAGTTTAAATAACACACATAATCACACTGGAATGAACAATCAAGGCTGTGAGATTAGACAAGACAGGTGCTGATAATAACTGGTTCATGACAACATGACAAAGGTGGAGGACAAGGGGACATGTCATAAACATGAACCAAAAACACATGATGACAGGTCATGTGACAGATGGCAGTAGGCACAACAAAAACAGAAAACACACAACAAAGACAGGGA
This sequence comes from Crenuchus spilurus, assembly GCA_036984385.1. NCBI lineage: Eukaryota > Metazoa > Chordata > Actinopteri > Characiformes > Crenuchidae > Crenuchus > Crenuchus spilurus. The sequence continues at coordinate 15,200 of BRDA01067974.1, read as the reverse complement.
ATGGACGAGGCGGAGGGCAGGGGGGGAGGGTGACAGTCATTCCTTCTGGTTTACATTTTATTTGTGAAATTTAAAAATTGCTGTACTAAAACACATCTACACTATATATAAAATAACAAAAAACAGCATGTGAAAACGCTTTGAAAACCGAACTACCCTGGCAGTGTATATGGCATTATTTATAGCAGAGATAAATCACTTCTCTACTTTGATTAAAGCCAGATTAACTAAGAGATGACAGCAGTCAGAACTGATGCTAAAAGAACAGAGAATGAGATGTGATCTTTCACAAAATGAACTTTCATATAACCAGCATCTTAAAATAGTGTGTGTATGTATATATGTATATATATATATATATATACCCACACACACACACACACACAGTACTCTCTGTACTTACTTTCAGCGTCGCTAAGCAACGTTGTGTTGGGGGAAGTGAGGCAGTCTCCATGTGAATCTACCAATGTAAAAGTTGTGCTGGTATGTACAGTGGATATAAAAACTATATACACCCCAGTTTTGAATGCCAGGATTTTGCGATTTTAAAAATGAGACCAAGATGATCACATAATCTGTACAATGATGGTCTCAAACTCATTAAGAGGGCAAGAAATGCAAGTCATGAACTCTTGACAAGGCATAGCTGTTAACTGAAAGCCATTCCAGGTGACTACCTCATAAAACTAACTGAGAAAATGCCAATAAAGTTGCCATTTAAACAAGAGGTGCCTACTTTGAAGAATGTAATATATAAAACATATTCTGGTTTGTTTAACACTGCTTTGTTTACTAAATAATTTCATATGTATTTCTTCATAGTTTGGATGACTTTTGTATTAATCTACAAAACAGACCATTTTTATATAATGAAAACCACTGAATGTCCAAAAGGTGTGTCCATACCTTTTTCTGGTGCTGTATATTGTGCATGTAAACACTCTGCAAATGAGATTTGATGGTGTTAAATGAAAATACATTTGCAAACTCTGGCATGTTAAAACTAATTCATCTACAATTCCTATTTAACTAGATTTAAGAAGCTAACATGAATAAAAGAGTAAATCAAGAGAGCATTAATACAGTAACACAATAAGGTAATGTTTCTTTTTTCTATGAGGATATACAGGTTTAACCCTTTTCAAACCTCTCCTCTTAATGAATCATTAATCACAGTTCATATTAACATCTTAGAACCTCTTTAATAAAGTCTGATGTTAGCACTGGTTAGTGAAGATCTGTTAAAGACTGTCTGATCACTCTCAAAACATTTAGAAATGATTAATACAATCTAAACTCTATTTAATTCTGTCCCTCATTGTATATATGTTTGGACTATAATCACTCATAGCCCATTGAAACAAGCAGTGAATTCTATGGATTTTGTATTTTTGTAATTTTTAACAGAAATGTATACACTTGAACTTCTTAATAAAGAAAGTAAATTGAATCAAATTGTAATTAATTAGGTATTACTGTATAATTAATTATGTAATATGCAAGTATTATGCACATTGAATAGAATTGTAAATTGAAAGCAAAAAATGCCAAAAAATATTCTAAAAAATAGCTTTTAGCTCTGAAAGTTAAATGAATGCACGCAAATAGGATTTTTAAAGTGTCAAAATCGTCATCCTCATTTCTCGTCGTCTGTTTAACTGATGAATTCTCCTGAAGCATGTGGGTTTGTGTGACTTGAATCGGCCTTGGCGTGTTTAGAAAAGAAGAGTACAAGTGTAGTTACAAAGCGTAGGCACTTGGGACTGCACCAAAAACAAACATGCACACACACACACACACACACACATGCTCACACACACACACACACACACACACACACACACACACACACACACACACACACACACTAGCATCAAAGCCAGCATGCAAAGTGCTTAGGAGCTTTCCCAAAGAAAGCAAAACTGAAGAAGGACATTCAACAAGAAAGCGGAATAAGTGGATTTATACTGTCGGGAGTATTATGGGGGGAGGGGGGCTGGAAAGAGATGGATAGAGACAGCACGAAAGAGAGAGAGCAAAAGAAAGGGAAAGAGTGAGACAGAGGGAGAGAAAGATAAATAAGATATGAGAGAGAGAGAGAGAGAGAGAGAGAGAGAGAGAGAGAGAGAATGAAATGAGACCTAGAAAGAGAGGGAGAGACAAAGAAGAAAAAGCAAGAAAGAATGGGATAAAGAAAAGAGAAAGAGGGAATCTGGATCTGACAGGTGGTGATGGACCACCCTTCTGCGGGTCTAAGTGTGTGTGTGTGTGTGTGTGTGTGTGTGTGTGTGTGTGTGTGTGTGTGTGTGTGTGGAAAAAAATAGAGAATCAGTCTTAAAACATACTAATACAACGTAATAATACATTCTCAATGTGTTTAACAAAAAAAGTGTAGTTGAGCTCTGGATGGTCTAATTTTCTCATAAAGCTTGTCCAACTCAGCAACAGATTATATAAAAGAATGCACTTGTGGGCGGAGCATGGGTAGCATGGCTATACTAACATCAAATATTAATGGAGGCACAATGTTTTTTTTTTTGTGTGTGTGTGTGTGTGTGTGTGTGTGTGTGCGCACGCGTGCGTGCGTTTCACCATCTCAACATTAAAAATAGATCAGTAGCTTTTTTAGATCCGGAAACAATAACACTAATAAAGACGACTAATTGCTGATATTGATTTGTGCACAGTAAGACAATATGGAGTGATGATACCTCCTACCACTCTGCTCAGTGAGAGTGAGAGAGTCAGGCAGGTGGGAAAACGAAGAAAGGAAGATATATAAAGAAGGACAGATGGTGAGAGAGAAAGAGAGAGTAGAAGAGAGAGAAATGGAGTTGAGAAAAGGGCGAGAGAGATAGACAAGAAAGGGGGAGGAGAGAGAGAGAGATTGGAACTGTAAGTTCCTTTGGTAGCGACCAGGAAATCTACCTGACAGTTGCTATGGCGACAGGGGTGCAGATGGGCCAGACGCCGGCCTGTGGAGCATCATTTAATTGGAAAGCTTTTAGCCTGGGTTCACACACACACACACACACACACACACACACACACACACACACACACACACACACACACACACACACACACACACAATGAAGCATTCCTTTACATATAGTGGTGTATGTAAAAACTAACTGGTTACCAATCTAATTTTAATGAGACAGATAGTGTGTGTATTAGGGTTGCTCCTGTTTTTATCACTTTGTGGGGACTAAAGTCACTGTTATTATTAGGAGTATGTTAGGTTTAGGTGTAAGACTATCAGTTGGTTACTGAGGTTAAGGATAGGTTTAGGTTTTGAATATGGGTTAAAGGTGATATACAACATCCATTCTTCCATCCATCATTTTCCGCTATTCTATGTCCAGGTCACGAGGGGAAACAACCCAAGCAAAATAGACCAGGCAACCTTCTCCCCAGCCACGACTTTTAGCTCATATGCTAGGATTCGAAGGTGTCCCCAGGCCAGCTGAGAGATATACAGTAACCTCTCCAGCATGTCCTAGGTCTTCCCCGGGGTGTCCTCCCAACTGGACGTGCCTGGAACATCTCACCCAGGAGGCATCCAGGAGGCATCCTTACCAGGTGCCTCAACCACCTCAACTGGCTCCCCTCGACATGAAGGAGCAGTGGCTCTACTCTGAGCCTTTCCTGGATGTCCTCACTCTTCACCCTAAGGTTTCATCCTTTCACCCTATCTCTAAGGGAGAGCCCAGACACCTTAAAAAGAAAGGTTTGAGCTGCTTGTATCCATGATCTCATTCTTTCAGTCACTAAGTGAAACTCATGACCATAGGTGAGGGTTGGAACATAAAGCAACTGGTAAACAGAGAGCTTAGCCTTCTGGCTCAGCTCTCTCTTCAGCAAGACAGACCAGTACAGAGCCCAGATCATTGCAGATGCTGAACCAATTCACCTGTTGGTCTCCTGCTCCCTTGTACCTTCACTTGTGAACAAAACCCCAAGATACTTAAACTTCTCCACTTGTGGCAAGGACATCATCCCAACCTGGAAAGAGCACTCCACCTTTTCCCAGCTGAGTATCATGGTCTCAGATTTGGAGGTACTGATTCCAATCCCAGCCACTTCACACTCAGCTGCAAACTGCTCCAGTGAGAGTTGGAGGTCCTGGTTTGACAAAGCCAGCAGGGCCACATCATCTGCAAAAAGCAAAAAGATATGGTCAGCTTGGCCTGAGTGATGGGTTAATCACCCCCAAGGTCCCCAGACTTTGTTTCTTCTCTTGAAGATGGTACAGGTGGGATTGAGTAGGTCCTCAAAGTATTCTGTCCGACAGCCAATGATGTCCCTAGTCAAGTTCAACAACTCTGCACCACCACTGTAGACAGTATTGGTGGGAAACTGCTTTCCCTTCGTGAGCCACCTGACCTTTTACCAGAATCTTCAAGGAGCGTCTGATAGTTGTTTTCCATGGCCTCACCAACCATCTCCCATACACATGTTTTTGCCTCCAGACAACCAGGCTAGATAGGACTCTTTCTTGAGCTTGTTGGGCATCCTTCCCTGTCATCTGATCCAACTCATCCCCAGGTATTGATTGTTTGATTTACAACCCCTCTCTTCATCTGAGTGTCCAAGATATATGGCTGCAAGTCCAACAATATGATTATAAAGTCAATCACTGAACTTTGGCCTAGGGTGTCCTGGTGCCATGTGCACTTATGGGCACCCTTGTGCTTGAACATGGTGTTAGTTATGGATAAACTGTGATGAGCACAGAAATCCAGTAACTGAACCACACTCAGGTTCAGATCGGGGAGGCCATTCTTCCCAAACATGCCTCTCCTGGTCACATTGTCATTGCCCACGTGAGCGTTGAAGTCCCACAAGCAGAACAATGAAGTCCCCCAGAGAGCACACGGTCCAGCACCCCCTCTAAGGACAATAAGAAGAAGGTTGGCTTTTCTGAACTGCTTTCTGGTGCATAAGAACAAACAACAGTCAGATTCCGTGCCCCAACCCAAAAGTGTAGTGAAGCTACCCTCTCGTCCACTGGAGAAAAATCCCACACACAGGCACTAAGCCTGGGCCCTATGAGCAAGCCTACCCTTGCACGATGCCTTGAGTAACTCCAGAGAGGAAATGTGTCCAGCCCCTCTCAAAGAGATTGGTTCTAGAGCCCGAGCTGTACGTTGAGGTGAGCCTGACTGTATCTAGCTGGTATCTCTCAGACTCATGCACCAGCTCAGGCTCTTTTCTCACCAGAGAGGTTACATTCTATGTCCCAAAAAATAGCTTCAGTAGCCAAGGATTGGAACACCAAGGCCTTCACTTTAGGTTACACAGCAAATCACACAGCACCTAACCACCATTACTGCCTCCAACACAGGTGGTGGGCCCATGTGGGACTAATATATATTAATAAGGGATTAATATAACAGCAAACAACACATTTTATTGTAATGATATATTGTCACACACCCTTTTTATGTGTTCTCTGTCCTTTGTTTCCATAGCCGGTTTGGTTGTGTGTGTATGTGTGCGTGTGTGTGTGTGTGTGTGTGTGTAGGACTTTTATGACTTATGCAACTGAACATAGTGCCAGGGAACATAAGAGCTTAGCACAGAGAAAGTGTGAGGAGGCACTGATTGTAACATTGAGTGTATGTTTTCTGCTATTTGAGGTATTAGATAAATTTTTGGAGAACATTTTCCTCTCAGTGGAACATTTATAATAGAATACTGAGTAAAATTTAGTTGTAAAGAGTAAACACACTATCACTGTCAACATTCAGTAACCTTGAGTTCTACAAGAAAATGTGATAAGATTAATCTGATTGGCTAGAGCTGAATATATTTTAAAAATCTGATAGATATGGGTGGAACTGGAGAGAGTGACTTAAGGCTGGTATCTCAGGAGGGCAAATGCATATAGTGGTGAATAAAAAGAATTGCATCTGATTGAGTCAAATATAATATTATTTCAGCAGATTTGGATGGATGAATAGAATTGATTAGATTAGAATTGGACAGAATGGTATTTAATAAAGTGGAATTGAATAGTGTAGTATTACATTGAATAAAACAGAGTAGTGTGAATTGCTAGGTGGAACTGAAGACTGTGGTCAGAATTACACAGTGGGGTCTAGTCTTTTGGAATTGAATAGGGTAGAATTAGATTGGGTGAATAGAATTTGGCTGGGTGAAATCAAACAGCATGTAATATATCTGTTTAGAATGAAATAAATTTGAATCAGACTGAGTGGAATTGGATAAAGTGGAATACTGACTGAAGTGAATGAACAGGGCAGAATCATGTTAATTGAAACTGAACAAAGTAGAATATTAAAATTAAACATTGATATTTGATCAAATTGAATTAAGTGAGTATACTTTAATAGAATATAATTGGACTGGATTGAATTGAATAAAGTAGAATCTGATTGGATGGAATAAAATAAATTGCAATCTGATTGGGTGGAATTGAATAAAGGGAATTGGACTGGGTTGAATTGAATAAAGTAGAATCTGATTGGATGAAATTAAATAAAGTGGAATCTGACTGGCTGAAATTGAATAAAGTGGAATCTGACTGGCTGAAATTGAATAAAGTGGAATCTGACTGGGTGGAATTGAATAAAGGGAATCTGACTAGGTTGAATTGAATAAAGTAGAATCTGATTGTATGGAATTAAATAAAGTGGAATTTGACTGGATGGAATTGTATAAAGTGGAACCTGACTGGCTGAAATTTAATCAAATGGAATCTGACTGGTTGGAATTGAATAATCTGAAATCTGACTGGGTGGAATTGAATAAAGTACAATCTGACGGGGTAGAATTGAATAAAGTGGAATCTGACTGGCTGAAATTTAATAAAATGGAATCTGACTGGTTGGAATTGAATAATCTGAAATCTGACTGGGTGGAATGGAATAAAGTAGAATCTTACTAGGTAGAATTGAAAATCTGACTGGATGAAATTGAATAAAGTGGAATCTGACTGGGTGGAATTGAATAAAGGGAATCTAACTAGGTTGAATTGAATAAAGTAGAATCTGATTGGATTGAATTAAATAAAGTGGAATCTGACTGGCTGAAATTGAATAAAGTGGAATCTGACTGGGTGGAATTGAATAATGTGAAATCTGACTGGGTGGAATTGAATAATGTGAAATCAGATGGGGTGGAATTGAATAAAGTAGAATCTGAGTGTGTAATATTGAATAAAGTGGAATGTGAATGTGTAATATTGAATAACTGAATATAAAGGAGCTGATATAATACAACTGAATAAAATGAACAGATTCTGAGTGGAAGTGAATAAATGTAACATTGCAAATGTATAGAATCTGGCAGGGTGAGAGAGAGTGAACTTTTAAATTTCGAACTGAAAGGTGTGGTGTCTGACTGTATGTGATGACTTGAGTTCACCTATAAGAAGAGGGCTTCTCCCAAAAAAAGAAAAAAAAAAGAAAAGAAAAAGGCCACACACAATTAGAGAGCATTGTAAACTCTGCCAACAATTTTCATCATACGGATTTCACCTGTACAGCTCTGTTGCTCTAGAGAATCCATTCAGGTGCTTGTTCTGTCTCTCCACATCTCGACTGCTATAATGGTTTATCATTAGGGGGAAACGAACATAGTGGTGTCAGATTGGCAAGAACCGGAAAGAATGTAATCTGATGAGACACAACATCATATAATATCAACAGATTTGGGTGGATGAATAGAGTGGGATCTGACTGATTGGAATTGGACAGGGTATCTGTTAGAGTGAAATTGAATAAAGTAGAATGTGCTTGGGTGGAACTGGACAGAGTGATATCTGATCAGGTTGAATTCAATAGAGTAGTATCACACTGAATAGAGTGGAAGCAGACTGGATAGAAAATAGATGATTTTTCTTTTTCTCTCCCAGTGTCTTTTCTCTCTCTCTCTCTCTCTCTATATATATATATATATATATATATCTATCTATTTATCTCTCCATCTATCATATAATTTTAGTCTTTGTCTGTAGTAATAACACAAATACTTTGTTTTATTAAAATAAGTTTTAGACTTGTTGTTTCACTTTCTTTCTCTCTAACTCTTTGTTTCTCTCTTTTGCTCACCACTGCCCGATGATGGTGGTGGTGTTGGTGGTGTGTGTGTGTGTGTGTGTGGGTAATCTGGCTGATTTGATAAGACTTGGACAGGTCTACCTGATCCTTGAGCCATCGGGTCAATGCTATCAGCCATCTCAGCGGACTACCTGCAGGGAATAAAGTCTATCAGCTTGACACACACATACACACACACACGCTGAAGATCGATCCTTATCGACAGGCCTTGTAATTACATTTCATTAGCTTTGGCTGCTAATCCAACAGCTCCTGAGTGAAAGAATGAGACAATGAGGAAAAAAGAAACGGAAACAGGTTGAAAATGAGAAGAATGCAGGTGATGAAAAAAGAAAGTTATCTGTGATAGAGAAGAAAGAATAATACTTATATTCATTGCCCACTTTATTATAAACCTTTTGTGATCTTATATTTCCAATTTACTGTATATACACCAATCAGCCATAACATTAAAATCACCCCCTTGTATTGACACTCATTGCCGTTCTATCAGCTCCACTTACCAAGTAGGTACACTTTGTACTTCTACAATTACAGACCATAGTCCATTGCTGCATTTGGAATGGTTCACTTGTTAGCTCATTCACTATTCACTTTATAGAGTTTGCTCCACACTGAACTGACTAGGGGACTTTTAGTTGGTGTAGTTTGGTGTGCTCCTGACTGCTGAAGTGAGGGTGAACATGATGGTGAGATCGAAAGAGCTATCTGAGGTCACCAAAAAGAAGACTGTAGCAGCTTATGAGTCTAATTGAGTCTAGTATGAGATTTAAAAAGATCTCCAAAAAATGTGAAATCATTCATTCCACCATCTGGAAAATAGTCTAAAAATGGAGGACATTCAAAACAACTGCCAACATTCTCTGGTCTGGTCATCCCAGCAAGTTCATCCTGAGAGCAGACCTCAATATGTTGACAGAAGTCTCCAAAATCCCTAAAATGTCATTATGGGACCTACAGCAGGCTCTTGTGAAAGTGCCTATGCAATCAGAAAGAGACTGCTCAAGTTTAACTGTCATGGGAGGTGTGCAAGGAGAAAACCTTTGCTCTGACAGAGAACATAGAGGAGTTCTGGAATAATGTTCTTTAGACAGATGAGTCTACAACTGAATTATTTAGATATCAAAACAGAATTCATGTTTGGTGTAAATCCAGGAAAATAACCTCATACCAACTGTGAAACATGGAGGAGGAGGAAGTGTCAATGTTTGGAGATGCTTTGCTACAGCAGGACCTGACTAGCTCATCATCATAGAATCCACTATGAATTCTACAGTGTGTCAGAGGGTGCTTCAGGAATGTGTGACCATCTGTAAAAAACTCTGAACTCGACCCTGCAACTTAACACTAGAATCTCTGAGACGATTTTTGTCGTTTGTTCCCCCCCTCTGGGAAGCCTGGTGGCTCATGTGTTTTCTTGTCCCCTGCACCCCTGCAGAGAGACATCAGCGTGCTTTTGATATGCTAATAACATGACAAAGAGTCCAGGGGGTTGAAGACATGAAGAGAGACTCAATGACTCAAAACATACCACCAAGGACTGGCTGAAAACTAAGAAATGGAGAGTCCTGGAATGGCCAAGTCAAAGCCCAGATATTAATCCCTTTGAGATGTGTGGTTATTTGAAAATGGCTGAAAATGCAAGAAACCTCTCAAACATCTCACAAGTGAAATAATTTTGCATTGAGCAGTGGGGCAAACATTCCTCAGACAGATGTCAGAGACTGGAAAATGGCTACAATAAGCATCTCACTGCAGTTATTTTAGCCAAAGTGGAGAACACCCGCTATAAGTAGGTATGTTGTCCTAACTTTTTCCTCAGTTAGAATATGCATTTTTGTTCATATCTTTTGTTTAATGAGTAAAGCAAGTTTAATTTTTGTTTACTTGCAATTAAATCACTATTTTCCGAAAATTAGGCATCCATATGTGAAAATCTTTTAATAAATAACTAAATATGTCATGGGGTGTCCCATATATATATATATATATATATATATATATATATATATATATATATATATATATATATATATATA